>JACXGI010012848.1:0-21922 GCA_016801175.1 Esox masquinongy | reverse complement strand
CACACACACACACACACACACACACACACTGTACATCTATCAAGGTCAAGCTGGTCATTTGTGTAATTCATGAGCACTGGCCACTTTCCATTGATTTCTATTCTGTTTACTAGATTTCAGTATTGGTAAAAGTTACATTAATTTGGAGTTTATCCGTCTTGATTTATATTATAGTTACTTCTTTTAGCTAACTGGATACTTTGGTAGCCAGTACACAAGCATATCGCTACACAGATGACAGAACCTGCTGTGGGTTAGTGACTGATGACTCATAGAACTTTGTTGCCTTATTTTGGGTTCTTGTAGCTGTATTTGCTGGTGTTGACTTACCAAACTGTCACGCTAAACAAAATGAGCGTGTACCATTTCTTAAGGTTGCCTTAAATAATTCTTAATGAGTGAAACTTTCATATTCATTTGGACTATTTAAAAGGACACCATTGCGCGTGCGATGGGACAGCAGAATATTTACTGCAATTATTTTTTACATTTGCGCTGTTCCCCGGAGAATTCAGTCTATTTGTGGCAGAAACATAGCATGGTCTAGCAAGGCCCACTACAAACCGCATGTTACATTGGAAAGCAGGATTTTCTACTGTATGTCAGATATCCGTAAAGGATTGTTTGATCATTGGAGTCTCTGGAGAAATTTTTTATAACTGGCCTTTGGTGTTTGAAGTGATGATATAAATTATCCATGGAGACCCTTGAATGGGCTGCCTTCTGCCTTTGTACACAGGAAACTTCCCACCGCCGTGTTTCCTGGGAATTGTTAGGTCGGCTAAGAAGTGAAAGTTGAAAGGTGTTCTTTTTGGGAAATATCTACTTTTGACAGAATGGGGCTGAAAATGTGACATTATGATGCCCAAGAATAAGTTTATACCATTTTTATTCTGTCAATACGGTGACATTTGCTTACCATTTTTCACTCTCCAGATCATTTAAAGCACAAATTTCCATAATGCCCCACGTAAAATTGTTGATTGATTAGTACCTCTGTTGGTCTGAAAAGATCCTGTTAAACATGTTACTTAACCTTGAGGTACAATACAATAACCTGTTCAGACCACCAGGTTGTATAATACTTTTTACTTCATGTTATTACAGCACATTCCCAAGGTTCTTCATCTCATGTTTTTGTCAATATTAAACATTCTTAAACTTGATTTCTTAACTTCTTCATTTTCATTTTAAAATAAGACCTACTAAAATGCCATCAACTGCTTTCCTAACTGGTATGTTTGTCTAGCTCTTCTGAAAAGGTCACCTGTGAAAGCAGAAAAGTACCTGTTTGCAAAATGATAACAGCATAGAAACTGAGTCTGTTGTCAGATAAAATAGGTCAAATTAGCAATATTACAATTTACTGCATATAAGTGTTGCTGGAGACCGGAGATGTCCTTGGGAGGACCGGAGGTAGTTGAGCATATGTTGCGCATGTTAAAACCTAATATATTGCCAGGGTGAATGGCATCTTTTAATCACAGTCTAAAATCAATTTTTATCACTTGTGTTATTTATGACTGGTTTAGCATATGGTTGAACAAATAGGAACAAACATTTATAAAATACTCTATTGGCTGAGTGCTTCGTCTAACGCCTGTGAGCATCTCTAATCGCATACTGCGATTTATACGCTTTTGAAAACCACAACTTTGATTACTCTACTTTATTAAAGGTGTTGCTCCTCATGTGTCTTTGGAAGACTGTGTCCGTAAAGCAAGGAGATGGGAAACTAGAAGTGGTGGGGGAACAGAACAAACCAAGTCTGACTATGTTGGAGATTGTTACATTACTACAATCCACAGCACAGTCTTGGACTGACCAACATTGTGTTGTTTGCATTACAACCTCAAAGGAGTAACATTGTTTTGGCTGTACATTTTCCTTAGGCTTTAAGGTTGGCCTCGGGAAAATCATTATTAAATTATCGCCAAGTCTTACGTGCTTGCGGCCTGTGTCTTTTGTCGAGCGCTTTGTGACAATGGCGTTGTTTAGAAGCATTTGCACAGAATTGGAATTTCATCTCTGCTGACTCTTCTCTTGGGTTCCTCTTTGTATCTTTTGCCTCTGAACATTGACTCGTTTTTATAGAGATCTCACTGAGATACTAATGAAACGCCGGCCTGGTAAGATCCAGTAACAGTATTTTTCCCAGAGCCTGCCTGGCTTCGATAAGGCTGGTTTGGTCTGTGTATCAGACCTGTGTGCTGGGAGACGGCTCGGGTCCCCATATTGTCTGTTAACACACTGCCGTCCTGCTAAACCCAAAATAGGGAGTCCATGGGTACAATGTCACTGTTTATAATCTACCCTAAAGAAGGAAAAGACCCATGCCCAGCCATGTGCATGTAAATAGAAATATAAAGCCATGCCACTCAGTCAGGCAGCCCAAAACTAAATTCAATTGTCTTTTTATCTTATTGATTGCAGTAGAGGGCCTGGCACAATCCGGTACACCGAATTTAATCTTGGCGTGAAATTAAAGCACAATTGATGCTGCTGGAAAAATGCTCAGTTTTGTGTCCTGTCCCAGAATGTTTTCCAAAAACACGTTATTTTTATCTGTAAGATTTTCCAGAGTTGTTTATTCAAGGCTAAACAAACAGTTCAGTGGGTAAAAAAACACAAATTGGTAGAAAGTAACTAAAGATGACAGTTCTACAAGAAATAAAACGTTGAACTTCAACTGGTTCTTAGTTTGATTGAAAGAGGAGTTACTGTGTTTGTGTTTCTCTGGTTAAAAGAGGAATTGCTGTGTTTGTGTGTGTCTGGTTAAAAGAGTAATCACTGTGTGTGTGTCTCAGCCTTCAGAGACTTCCTTGGTAAGGAGGACGTGTCGAAGGAGTTGGAGGAAGTGCACGCTGAGAGCCGGGCTCAGAACACCATGCGCATGGCGTCCATCACCGAGCTCCTGCTGAACCCTGCGGTGCGCTGGCAGGTCGTCACCGTCGTGGTTACCATGGCCTGCTACCAGCTGTGTGGCCTGAATGCGGTGAGCGCCAGCTGTCTCCTCTCTGACAGTAGAGCGGACCGGATTCTTAGAACGACATTTCTCCAGTTCACTTCAAGGTTCTGAATGACACAAGCCTTCAGAAATGCAAAACATCTGATGTCGATTTACCTCTGATGTTGTCATGACTGCTACTTGGTAAATACGTATAGAGGCTCAGTTGTGGGAAATTGAGTTAATTAATGACAGACAGACAGAGTGACAGTTAAAGGTCTTTGTGACAGCTGCTGATGTAAAATTTGTTTTTTAAAAGAATTTTAATGCTGTAAAATTGGATTTGGTCTTGGTGAATTCTTCATTTGAAGTTTAGTGCTGCAAGATCGGATTTGGAGTTGGTGAATTATCCATTTGAATTGTATTGCTGTAAGATCGATTTTTATCTTGGTGAATTAACCATACAAAATTGAATGCGGTAAGATTGTATTTTGTCTTGGTTAATTAACCTTTCGAATTTTATTGCGGTAAGATCAGATTTGGTCTTGGTGAATTATCCATTAGAATTTTAATGCTGTAAGATCAGATTTGGTCTTGGTGAATTATCCATTAGAAGTTTAATGCTGCAAGGCTGTTTGATGGGATTTATGGGAGTATGCAGTGTGTTCCATGTATACTTCATGTGCCCTGCATATTGCATACCAGTCTTTGAGAGACCGATCCGAAAAATGTCTTGTGCCACACAGTCACAGAACTTCACAGAACCCCAAGAAACCTCCAGCATTATGAATGCATTAGCCCAGCGGTGACTGTGCTGCTTGACAGATCGACAACAGAGAATAAATTAGGTGCTAATGACAGAGCGTGGACATGAGGCTTCATAATGAGAAGGCTTGAATAGGATCCATCCAAGGACACAGTTGACCAATAACAAAAAGGCACCTCATTAAATTGCTAATCCGATCTTTGCCCTGTAATCAGCGTTACATTTGCCTTTCATTTAGGCCCTTTGGACAGACAGTGTTGCCGTTCAAAGGACACAGATGTATCCACAGAGATACACTATTTAAATGTTCTATTTAATTCCACAGATGTATTAACCATTGGTCTATTCAGAAGGCATTTCAAATATGAATGTGTCATCGCCACAAATTGGAATGTCTTGAACAAAGCCAGAAATATCTCTGTTCTCTGTCTGCCAAAAATAAATGGGGGATAGCAACACTCGTGACGTTGGTGTACAATTTATTGATATCTATGAGTTTGTATGGATGTGGTGGAAAAGCCCCCCCACTGTTAATAATTGGTTGTGGGTTGTTATCTCTCCGCAGATCTGGTACTACACCAATGGGATCTTGCGGGACTCGGGCTTTGCAGAGAACGTGATCCCATATGTCGTCCTCAGCACTGGCGCTGTGGAAACACTGGCTGCCATTGTCTCCGTGCGTACTACTTCTCAGACAGTCTGAAAAACAACACAAATCTAACACCCACGCACATGATTATTTAGCTATGGAAATTGGTACACCAAAGGTGATTGCCTTTAAATAAACATATTGTTACTTAACACTAAGACTAACCTTAATCCTAATTTTAATCTCAATAACCTAACTTTGATGCCTAAACCTAACCTCACCCTAAACGTAACCCTTAATTCCTAACC
The DNA here is from genome assembly GCA_016801175.1 of Esox masquinongy. Lineage (NCBI taxonomy): Eukaryota > Metazoa > Chordata > Actinopteri > Esociformes > Esocidae > Esox > Esox masquinongy. The sequence continues at coordinate 17,312 of JACXGI010012848.1, read as the reverse complement.
TTAACACTCAACCTAATTTCCAAAAAAGTTAGGAAGCTGTGTAAAATGTAAAGAGAAACAGGATGAAAATTATACAAAATGGTACAAGGACAACATTTCAAATGTTGAAACTGAGACAATTTATTGTTTCTAGAAAAATATATGCCCGCTTTGAATTTGATGCCAGCAACACGGTTCAAAAAAGTTGGGAAAGAGGCAACAAAAGACTGGAAAAGTTGTGTAATGCTAAAAAACTAAACCTGGTGCAATATCAAACAACTAAATAGGTCAATTGGCAACAGGTCAGTAACATGATTGGGTATTAAAAGATCATTCTAGAGAGGATGGGTCTGTCAGAAGTGAGGATGGGGAGGGGTTCACCACTCTGTGAAAGACTGCATGGGCAAATAGTGCAACAATTTAAGAACAACATTTATCAATGTAAAATTGCAAAGGGTTTGGGGATCTCATCATCTATGACACAGAATATCATTAAAAAATTCAGAAAATCCTGAGAAATCTTTGTAGGCAAGGGACAAGGCGGAAAACCAATATTGAATGGCCGTGATCTTCGGGCCCTCAGGCGCCACTGCATTAAAAACAGATATGATTCTGTAGTGGAAATCACTGCATGGGCTCAGGAACACATATAAAACCATTGTCTGTGAACACAGTACATTGCTGCATCCACAAATGCAAGTTAAAACTCTACCATGCAAAGAAGAAACCATATACAAAAAAGATCCAGAAACGCAGCCACCTCCTTTGGGCCCGAGCTCATTTAAGATGGACTGAGATGAAGTGGAAAACTGTCCTGTGGTCTGACAATCAAAATTTGAAATTACTTTTGGAAATTATGGATGTCATGTCCTCCGGACTAAAGAGGAGAGGGACCATCTAGCTTGTTATCAGCGCACAATTCAAAGCGAGCATCCGTGATGGTATGGGGGTGCATTAGTGCACATGGCATGGGTGACTTGCACATCTGTGAAGGCACCATTAATGCTGAACAATATATTCAGGTTTTGGTGCAACATATGCTGCCATCCAGACCCTGTCTTTTTTCAGGGGAGGCCTTTCTCAGCAAGACGATGCCAAACCACATTCTGCATGTATTAAAACAGCATGGCTCCGTAGTAAAATAGTCCGGGTGCTAAACTGGCCTGCCTGCAGTCCAGACCTGTCACCCATTGAAAACATTTGGTGCATTATGAAATGAAAAATACGATAAAGGAGACCCCGAACTGTTGAACAGCTGAAATCCTAGATCAAGTATTTCACTTTCAAAACTACCACAATTGGTCTCCTCAGTTCCCAAACGCTTACATACTGTAGTATTGTAAAAAGAAGAGGTGATGCAACACAGTGGTAAACATGCTCCTGTCCCAACATTTTTGAAACGTGTTGCTGGCATCAAATTCAAAATGGGCATGTATTTTTACAAAGACAATAACGTTTCTCAGTTTCAACACTTGATATGTTGTCTTTGTACTAATTTCAGTTAAATACAAGGATAAATTATTTGCACATCATTGCGTTTTGTATTTATTTGCATTTTACGCAGCGCCCCCACTTTTTGGGAAACGAGGTTGTATAACCCCAACCCCAATTGTAAAATTTGCCCTAAATCTAATACTGAAGCAATACACATACAGACACACACACACTCTGTCACACACACACACACACACACATACAGTACAGTATACACACAAAACACACACTCACACACATTTTCTCACACACACTGCCATGCTCAACTACATGCTCAGAGTTGGCAGGTCAGTGAATAGGAACAGGCTAGATGTGAACAAAAGTAATTATAGTCGTGATGGGGTGGGTGGCTCGCTCCTGTTGCTCCTCAGCAGACATGTGGTGAACAGTGTGTTCGGAGCAGGGAATCATATTTTCTTGCTAAACTAGTCATGTAAAGGAATTGACCAAGTTCAAAACGACTACTGAAGAGCGGTCACGTCGTGCTACATATTAATTCTTATTAATGGTCCTTTTTTTTTTTTTCACCGTCTTTTTTCCGTTTCACAGTTTTATTTCACGTAGATACTGATACTTGAATAATTCTTGGTGGGAGACAATTGAGAAGTTCTTCTACAGTACTTTTGCTTGAGTTGAAAAATCGGAGAATGACCCCCGATGTTTTAAAAATACTACAGCAGTGTTGTCTTTTTTCCCTGGAGAGGTGCCAAAAAGCATCCAGGTTTTCTAGCATCTCCGACATAAGGTCTTCCAAGTGGTGCAGTGTTTGTGTTGCAGCACAGTTGCCCAGAAGTGGCCTGGAAGCGGCACACAAACTTCCTGAAACGCCTCCCCTTGAGTTACCTGAGAAAAGACAAGAACACCTCACAGGTCCTACAAAGTTTTTGGTCTTGGCGTTTTTAAAGGAAGGGTCAGTTCAGGAGGTTTACTGACATCAGGCCCCGCCTTAAACGCCTGAGAACGACCAACCATGGTGGGATCACTGACATCCTCCTTTCTTAGAATTTCCCTCAGAAATTGACTCAAACACTGGGGTTTTTCTCTTATAAATTATATATTTATAAATTATATAATTATATATTTATCAGGTTCTTCTACTCTGGGAACCTTGGCCCTAATTATATGTTCAAAAATCTAAGATATCGAGTGTCAGATATTGAATGCATGCCAAAGGTTTTTATTTGGCTCACTTGTGACTTACTTGACCTCAGTTCTGACTAACAAGGACAAAGCTGCTACACATCCTGACCAGCAAGGATGGTTCTGAGCACCCAACACGCATATGTCCCCTCAAAATACATATATAAATACAAAAACCAATGCCTGGAACTCAGACGTATTTTACCAGCTTTATTCACAGATTATATTTCATAAGTAAAGCTGATTGACCGCAATTCCTCAGTATTTGTGATTGTTGAACCATATAAATTCTTCATTACATTTCTATTGAGAATTTTCACAAATGTGATCTTTGCTGAATTTGATTGATTAAACCCGAAAGATCCTGCAAGCTTACATTAAATGCTGCATGGCTTTCTAGTGCAGCTTTCTTATAAGCTTCTGAGATCCTTAAATGGTGCACCATATCCTGTGCAGTGTTTAATGTAAGCTTACAGTGCCAAGCAGCTTTGGGGGACTATAGTTTTACTGCTTTTCTGGATCAACTGCTTAATCAGAGATTGGAATTTAATTTGTGTCTTTAATTATATATTCCCTCTGTCTTTGTTCCCAAACTGAGTTTATGCCATGCAAGATTGGCCTTCCTCTTTCATCCAGGGTTAATTTGTTATACTTTTGGTTACAATATCTTTAACTCTCCCTCTTTATAGTCTACTTCAGCATAATTTCCTACCTTTATTATTTTTGCTTTTTCCTTCATTGTGAAATGCAACCTTAGCCAAGGTAGAGTTTACTGTGCAATGTGGGGACATCTGAATTTGAAAATGGTTCATAGCAACTGCAATGTGTGAATATAATAAACAGATTGGTTTCTGTTTTCTTTCTGTAAATGTGGCTTTTAAACAATTTAAGTTATCACTTAAAGAGGAGAATCTCTGGAACAGATACATGCCTTCTGGCTTCCTCTAAAATTAAAACAAGCTGCAAAGCACCTATAAGAAGAGAATGGACAAGACCAGTTGTTAAATTAGACCTGGGGAAAAAAGTACATCATCATTGTAGTAGAATGTGTAATGTGTAGAATTCTAAATCAATTTAAAACTCTAAATTGTCACCATCATTCAACAGTTCATTGTCTTGCAGAGTTCATAAATAAAGCATTCATGCATACTGAGTAGCTTTGAAAGACAGGGACATTTTCGCATTTGCATTTTACATCATTTAGAGCAAGTTACAGTAGTGAGTGCATACATTTGCATACTACAATACTCCTTTTTCAACCTTGAGCCTTCCAGATATCAAACCCAAAACCTTGGTGTTGCAAGCATCATGGTCTTACCGATAATAACACGTGCTATTATGAAAATGATCTCATTTTGATTAAGGATTTCATCTTTTTTTAGATTGTACTCTGCTATTATAAAAGTGATCTCTGTGGTGAAATGTTTATTTCCCATTTTAGCACTACGTTAATCATGATTTAGAGGCACAGTGAAATTCCAAATTTCTTCAGTGATATAACACATTTTGGTGCGAATCAATCAATAAAATATATTTTATTAATCCACTTTACATCAGCAGTTGTCATAATGTGCTCATACAGATATCCAGCCTAAAACCCTAAAGAGCAAAAACAACAGCAAGAAATTGATGCACAGAGGCAAGGAGAAACTTCCTGGCATGGTCGGAAACCTAGAAAGAAACCCATACAGTAGTCAGACTCCTAGGGGTGGCCAGTACTCTTCTGGCTGTGCCGGGTCAAATTTATAAGAGAATGTTTGGGCCAAATGAATATTCTTGCATGTCCAGATTAACAGCAGGTCAATAAATATGCTAATACACCTTCAGACTGGTTCTTCTAATCAAGACAATCGGACAGAGCATTTGAAGCAGTGTTGCCAGGCTAAGCAAAAATTTCCAGCCCAACGACTGCTCAAAACCAGCCCAAAATGCCTGAAAACCAGCCCAAATTTTGTTGGTGCACAATTGTGACTATTTTACAAGTGATAACCCACCCCCCCCAAACCTTAAGATGCGGTATATACTGTACACACGTGGAGCCGCGGATCCTACCGTAGCTGACGTCTGACTGTGGTAACAGCGTAGAAACACACGATATAGCATATCAAGACTGAAATGGTGTGGCCCGCAGTCAAGTGCAGAAGTAGCCCAAAAACCTGCCATCTGCGACCAATTCATTTTCACCTGCGACACTGTTTAAAAAGTAGCCCAATTTTGTGTGAAAACCGCAGGTATGGCAACACTGATTTGAAGGGCCAAAGGAAACTCAGGGAAATACAATGCTTTTTTTGTAATGTTATATTTAAAAAAAATACATATTAAAATGTTTTTTTTTCAAAAAACACATGCACAACGATGAAAAGAAAATCATTTCAAAGGTGCAGGTGTAGGTTTCTCCAGGTAGGGCAGGTGTAGGTTTCTCCAGGTAGGGCAGGCGTATGTTTCTCCGGGTAGGGCAGGCGTATGTTTCTCCGGGTAGGGCAGGCGTATGTTTCTACAGGTAAGGCAGGCGTAGGTTTCTCCGGGGAGGGCAGGCGTAGGTTTCTCCGGGGAGGGCAGGCGTAGGTTTCTCCGGGTAGGGCAGGCGTAGGTTTCTCCGGGTAGGGCAGGCGTAGGTTTCTCCGGGGAGGGCAGGCGTAGGTTTCTCCGGGGAGGGCAGGTGTAGGTTTTAGGATAATTGGAGCTGACTTTAGGGTGAAGGAGGCTGACTTGATCTATGCAGGTCTAGGTTCCTGGTAGGTAGACTGAGAACACATTCTCATTTTCAGCATTGACCTGGGAGCAATAGGGTTAACTGCTCTGAGATTTGATGGAGCAACATTTCGGTGATCAGTTGGGGGCTCTTATCACTAGCCTGTGTCCTGTGGCATAGTCAGCATCCAACTCCCTCCTCTCAGTTAGCAATGGCTGCGTTCATTTTATTAACATGGAGTTCTGTGTGATGTACTGTAAGTGGCGTTGCTTCAACATCAAATGTACAATCAGATAAAGCCCCTGTTTTTTCTGCTTTCTCTCTGTTAGTTTTAGGTCCTTGGCAGTTTATGTCCTCTGTATGTTAACACCAGTAGAAGGCATCCTGCCGCCGATTTCCCTGCGGGAGTAAATGGTTCTCCAGTCTTTAAAAACACTGTGGTAAATGTGAGTGCCGCAGGGATAACTATCACCTCAGAATACCTTTAAATGAGTCACTATGCTCTCATTGTTGGGTTTTTCGGTGAGAACAGAAGCTGAGTATAAACCTGAGTGTAATCCTGTGGTGAGTTGTGAAGCTAGGATTTTGCCCGAGGCTGAGGAAAAAAAAACAACATATAAAATGTCTATATGGCTAATGCCTTCAAATGTAACTGTGGTTTGCCAGTCATAATTAATTAATAATAATGTACCTGTAGATTATAAAGCACGTGGACTGGTGCTACAACGCAATGTGCAACGATCCAATGTCTCTGCCCAATAAAGCAAAATGTTGCGTTAATAAATTTGAAATAAAAGCAAAAATCAATTGCAGGATAGTAACATGTCACATTCATCATGTAACACCTCAGCAAGTGTCGCCATGCTGTCAGCGTTGTGTCAAAGTGTAGTTCCTCCAGCTACACTGAAAAGAGTGACAGGTAGCTACATATTGGTCTACAATGTAAGCAGTGGAACTATCATCATAAAAAATGTGTATTGCTTTGTGTGGACAAGCACAAAGAAATGAACTCCGCGTTCATAGTAGTGCATTAGTTCCATGTTAAAAAAACCAAAACAAGTTTAAGGCAGAATGCCAAACAGATGTGTGGTGGCGTGGGGTAAAATGTAATTTAATCATGTTAATCTTTTATTATGCAAACTGACATTTCAAAAGTTTTTGTTCCAAAATGCTGAATCTCGGTTAGCACATTCATCTTACGATAGGTTAGAAACAACCACTTATCACTGTACATAAATATTCCATACCAGCTAAAAGGGACACGTCTTACTTTGCACTTGCAAATCTTTACATCTATTCTAGCCATTACTCCCTTAAATTAGGTACGGTATTGTGACAGACACAGCCGTACATTATTGTTACACCATTATAAATGAATTTTGCCATGCTTTATAGTGTTAATGCACATGCCAATAATGTTTATGTAGAAAAGCATTTTTCTTCAGGAACCGTGGGACCCCATAGGCGCATGGACTCTGGTGGTCCCATCCACAGCTCACTCGATACCTCAGCTTCAGCTGCTCGCCATGTAAAGGGATTCGACGCGTGAAGTTACGGTGAACACAAACGCGACACGATTGTTACCCCGGGGCCAGAATGAAATCATACTGTATGGCTGTATCTGTTTGTATGTCATAATAGCTAGTTATGATGAAGAGATGGCTGGCTGGGGAAGAGAGGCTTTCAATCCACGTTCTGGGGGGGCGGGGGGTTCTTTTCATTTTCTTCTCCTTGTAGCCTAATTCATGCAGTGAGAACCTATAGGGGCTTTAAATCAGCATCACTCACTCTTTGAAGTAAAGTATAACTGATCTTTGATCTCCTCCAAATAAGTGGGATGAGAGGAAAGCTACTAGCTGCCAGGTAGCTAGCTGCCTTCAAACACAGATGCCACCCAGGGGACCCTGCTCCTCGGATGGGCGTCTGGAAGCCCATCACCCCATCAGCAGCCTCCAATCGCAGCCACCGCCCCACGTATGCCAGCCAGCGCTGCTGACGTCTGGTCACTGAAGGCATTGACAGCGTCAGTGGTGTGGCAGGAGGGCACCTTTGTTTGAGTGGTGCTGCTCGATAGACCATATCACAACACAGTTTGGTTGTTGAAATGTGTTTCCGTTCATTAAAGCTCGATGTGTCAGTTGTCGCCTCCATTTCATGACAGTTAATGATGCGCTGTTGAATAGCACTGATAAATCCATGATTAGCTTTGTTCAACTGTTTTAAACAAACACGGTATGCCCTTAAGCCATTTAAAAAATATACAATTTGATATTTATGCCAATTTATATATTTTGGTCCATCTTTGTATCCAGAACTCCTGTCTGTGGATTTAAGAGGTGTTACATTTCTCCAGGCCCATCACTCTATTTTTTAGCTTGAAGAAGTCAGCTTGAATTTTAAAATTATTATTATTAAAGATTATTAATTTTAGCAGTGGTATTGAAATCCTACCCTACGAGGTCCGGAGCCTGCTGGTTTTCGCTTCGACCACATCATGTCACCCACCAGGAGTCACAGGTCCAAATCAGTTCCTGATTAAACGGTTACACGAAGAACCGGAGTGGAACTGATCCACTGGACTCTAGGTCCCAAATCAGTTCCTGATTAAACGGTTACACGAAGAACCGGAGTGGAACTGATCCACTGGACTCTAGGTCCCACCTGGGTTTGAGGGTTATGGAGTTTCATGTACCCTTGAACTCACCACATGATAGCAAAAGGGCCCAGCTTTTCCCCAGAGACTTCCCAGCGTTAAGATGGTTGTGAGAACAACATACAATCTTTAGTAGCCAAGTTCTTTCCCAGAGCCTTTGATAGTAACGTGTCTTCATAACCTTGGAACATCTGTGATTGAGCCAGATCGTTTGTAGAGCCAATGTGGATCCTTTCTCTTGTTTTGTCTGAAGAGGCATGGTCATACAATGTGAAATGATCCAGCTAAGTAATGTGTATGATCTAGTAGTCATAACACATGTGGAATTAGGTTGTAACCTAATCTTGAATATTATTTTGTGCGTCTTGTAAACCCCGAGGCTAGTTGGTGTTTTACATTTGCATATCCTGAACAACCTGAGGCCAGTGCAGACGCACAATGGACAGGCCGTCCTTTAGTCTCCCACGAGAGGAGATGACTGAGGCTGCTGGAGCTTGTCTCCCTCAACCAGAGCAACCTTCTGCAACCACCTGCTGTGCTAAGCAGCGGCGAGGCAGTTGGGGAGAAGTGTACTCATTCTGGTTGGTCTGTGTGGCTGAGGATCTCGCCACCATTAACGTTACTAATGGAGTTTTAAAATGTTGGTCACATAGTGCCTTTGTTTCATATACAAGGTGGGCCATTATAGGGTTATTGATGACGAAAGCAGCATTTCCATGCCAGGGAGCTGGACTGGACCCCAACAAGATCCTGGTAAAAATAGAACGTGGCCCTAACAATGCTGGTTCTGTAGCACTTCATGTACATGTTCTCCTTGTTTGGGAAAAACTCACAATAGGTTTGGTCATGAATGAGTGATAATGCATCTTGTATGATCATCGTAATGCTTAAGTTGAATCAAAACTGATAGAGGAGAGTAGTGAGATGTAGTGAGACAGGGTCAAACTTTGTCTAAAAGTTCATGATTAAATAGTCATTTTGCACACAGCCATTACTCCAGTCATACTTTCTATAACTGTTTGATGTATTAACTATCTTCCTGGGTTGTTTGACAAACAGCGCCATTTAAATCCCTTTGATATTCTAAGAAGAAATTGTGCGCTAATATTTAATTTTAACAGTCTGTAATATTACATGAATTGCACTTTAATATAGATCACATGGAGAATTTAATAAATCAAATTTTTAATATGAATGAAGGTTAGCTAAAATGCCTAACTTTTTTTTGTCAAACATGCCATTTCTATGCAGATTTCAACGCACTCAATGCTACAAAAATGCTCATATTTCTGCATATTAGTAATAATATACCTGATGTACTGCCTAAATGGCCTTCAGTCATGAAAACCAACCTAGCATACGTGTTTACAGTCACTAGAAACATGCTGCTGTGACCACGTGTGATATTTAAGGGATCGAATATTCTAAGGAAAATAAGGCTGTACATGGCTGTAACGGAGATTGGAAAAAAACATGTACTGTTCTGACCTTAGCTACTGTACCATGAGGAAAAGTGGACCTGCCAGAGGCATATTGGAACATACATGCAGCTTATTCAACAAGTAGCGTGAACTACATGTTGAAACTACACTGATCTCGCTACTAATTTAATGGAAGTTGTAACGGCATGTAGGAACGGTAACTAGCCGAAAACTAACATGACAGAAAACATACCAACAGAAAGAACACTGTGGCTCGTGTTTGTGAGAGGAGCATTAACCACAGCGTTAAACTCAATTCTGACAGTCACACCGCAGTCGCCGTTCACCACACCACAGAGACCGCCGGGGATGGAGAGTCGCAGCATGCTGAATATTGAGGATAGAGAGTTGCACAGAAACTATGTTACCGTTGAGACGTCCCACCCTCGGCTTATGACTGCATGGGCAGAGCTCTTCAGATATAGCCTGTTCCAGTAACGCCTTGAGGAATGACACCGTCCTCACTAGCGAGTTGGCAGATGACACTCACTAAGCACGACGCCATCGGTTATATTACGCAGGGAAACGCAGGCACCTGTGTGGGAATAACAGTGCAGACTAGGCCACTGGAACCCCGTGGATAGCTGCGTGTTCACAGAGGGTGGGTCGTTTCCGCAGCTGAACAATGACGTTCCATCAGGGACGTCGAGAGCGTATTTGTTCTGTGCCGGATCCTGTTAATTAGTTTGGGGAAAGGGAGTATAGCTAGGCCTGCACACACTCACGCATTTGTGTGGGGACCAGGGATGGCGTCTCACCTCTCGTTTCTGCCCAAGGGAAATTAAGATATGATCTTCAGTTGTGGAAAAGAAGGGCAAGTAGGTGAAGATTGGGTGTGGTCGGGGGATAAACAACTGAGAACTGTCTACGTCAGTCACTTATTGCAGGCATTTTGACATTAAATAGCAAACGCTAAAAAATTAGGCATTTGGAATTTAAGATGCTGCAAATGTCGGTGATAGGTAATAGACCTATCCAAAATATATGGCTACGATAATCTAACAAGTAGTAGTACTTTAAAGGCTTATAGAATGTTGGTGCATGTCACATGGGATAATATTTCATAGAATCTGATATATGGCCAATATATCGTGGCCAAGAACTGTCACAACTGTGCCCATTATGCGCACATAGTAAGTGGTAATAGGTCTCCGTGTCCCTTTAACAACCAATGGCAATGGTATAAATGCGGGGGGACAACATGTAATTGGTTTTTAATGAGGTAATCTTTAAGTTAGTGTGGCAACGTAATTAGAGTATGAAATATTACATGACGTGGGTTTCAGGATGGTTGGACCCAAACACTGAGCTTTATGACTTGATTTGTGTTTTTATTGCCTTTTTATTTATTTTGGAAAGATATTTCACAAGTGATGAGTGATGTTTTCTCTACAATCATTCAACATTGTGATAATACTGTATATTACATAAAATTCCAAAAAAACTATCTTTCCATCACAGATGAGAATTATTTGGTGCATTGTATATTAGGACGGAAAATGAAAGCTCTGGGCTTTTGTAAATCTCTCCTGTTGCAATTTTACAGAGATTATCCCATTGCTCATCCATTAAAAAAATACACTTTTTATTAAGCTCTCCATTATGAAGAATGGTTGGGACAATGAGGTATATTATTCAGCATTACACAGGGAGGTTTCTACATAATTTTACAACTCAAGGTTTTTCTCCCTACTTCAGTGGATGACTTAGTGAATAACTGCTACGATATGCATAACCTCAAATATGACAGTCATTGATAACTAAGAATTTACAAAGCCCCCGTTCCATCGGATTGTTTGACAGTTCTGGAAAAAAAAAGTTAATGTCCTATAAACAGGATAAAGTCCAAATCCTTTCTTAGTGACTCATTGATGTGGCAAGGACCCTTTTTAAGGACTCTTTTTTTAAACACTCTCTTTACACTCATTTTTATACTCCAAACCTGCTAAAGCTGTGGATGAAGCAAGTCAATTAAAGTGCTGCCTGAGATACATTTGAGTCCACAGTTTTCCAAGTAAAATGACTACACTGTGTAAAAGTTTTAAGCCTCTTTCTCACAGGTCCACTGCAGCATTGCTTCCAGCAGAAAGAGAGGATTGACAGCTTAGCGTGTTTTCCGTATGCCAGCGTAAGACCAGGAACTCTTTCATCTTGGTCTGTCAATCCACAATGAGCCTTTATGAAGCATCGGCCACGCTCTTTTAATCTGAGATCAAAGAATTTTCTTTTAATTATATATTTTGATTAAACTAGATTTTTACTCTTAATAATGCAGAATCGTCCGTCCCTGTGTTCTCCAGTGAAGTGAGATAAGACAACAGTGAAAGCATACTGTAAAAAAACAAAAAAAAAAACAAGAACCGGATACAATGTACATGTAATTACAACCCGGTTTGCAAAAAAGTTGGGACGCTGTGTAAAATGCAAATGAAAACGGAATGCAATGATGTGCAAATTATTTATCCCTGTATTTATTTGAAAATAGTACAAAGACAACATATCAAATGTTGAAACTGAGAAATGTTATTGTTTTTGGAAAAACACATTACCATTTTGAATTTGATGCCAGCAACACGTTTGAAAAAAGTTGCATTCATTGCATTCTGTTTTTATTTACATTTTACACAGTGTCCCAACTTTTTTGCAAACAGGTTGTATAAGCAGAGGTGAAAGTAGAACAAATTCTTACTTGTATGAAACATCTGGACTATGCAGACAATCTTCCGTTGATATGACTAACATATGACTAAACTCTATTCATATAGTACAGTAGCCTATGATTTCTGTGGATCCGGGCCTATTCATTATAACTGGGATCAACTTCTGTGGCTTAAACACGACCAGTGGTGATTTCTTTGACTTGCTGTCTAAACTGTCTCTTGAAATGGTGCTCCTGTTATGGGTACCTGCACACGTTTGTGCACCATCCGAATCGTACCAGCATCCAAAACAGTTCACCGTCCACCAGTGGCTTGATGGATGGAAAAAATCTGTTAAAAAACATACATGTAATGAAATTCTGTGACTGGAACACTAAACACTTCAAAGAAACATTTTTTAAAAATCCAGCTGCTATAAAAGAAGCTGGAAAATCATGGGCTTGGTTTTGAGTGATTTTTTTTATCGGAAGCCATGATGTGTGAATAGGGGAGTTTTATCTGGCAGATTTTCTGCATTTTATAAACCACCACAGTTTTATTTACTGTATGATACTTTCGATATGTTGTGACGCACATTGCATTGCTTCTCTAGGTTATTCCTCCATTCCTCAAACATCTTGCATAGGCTATACATTCCCCCAACCACTCTTAAGCCTAGGTAATGTAATCCACTTCATAAAACATCATGACAATCTTGGGAATACAGTTTAATAAGCTAAATTCAATGAGCTTAGGCAAGGCCATAAATTTGAGGTGACCGCTGTAATTTTGCCTATGAAACAGATATGCATATTAAAACTATAATTGAGTCATTCAGAAGTGTCTAGTAATGGTATGGAGCAGGCTTTGTGTATATTAAGTTAATACAGTACTGTGCAAAGGTTTAGACTACCCGAGAAAATTGTTTCAAGCTATTTATCTGGGCAGTAAGTCTTTTTTGCCTGTAAAAAACGATTTAACATTAGAATAAATAAATATAAATACAGTGCATGAATACGGTAAAAAAGTTACAAGAATTTCTTGTTGTCCATTAAGTAATGTACAGTTAGGTCCGGAAATATTTGGAGATTGACACAGTTTTTGTAATTTTGGCTTTGTACGCCACCACAATGGATTTGAAATGAAACAACCGAGATGCAATCGAAGTGCAGACTTTCAGCTTGAATTCAAGGAGTTGAACAAAAATTATTGTATGTAACGTTTAGGAATTGTATATCATATTGTATGAAATGTTTAGGAATTGCAACAATTTTCATACACAGCCCCCTTATTTCAGGGGCTCAAATGTAATTGGACAAATTAACAATCATAAATAAAATGTTCATTTTTAATACTTTGTCAAGAATCCTTTGCAGGCAATGAATGCTTAAAGTCTGGAACACATCAAACGCTGGGCATCAAACGCTGGGTTTCCTCCTTTGTGATGCTTTGCCAGGCCTTTACTGAAGCTGTCTTCAGTTGTTGTTTGTTCGTGGGTCTTTCTGCCTTAAGTTTTGTCTTCAGCAAGTGAAATGCATGTTCGATGGGGTTGAGATCAGGTGATTGACTCGGCCATTGCAGAATATTCCGCTTCTTTGCCTTAAAAAACTCCTGGGTTGCTTTCGCAATATGTTTTGGGTCATTGTCCATCTGTAAAGTGAAGCGCCGTCCAATCAACTTTGCTGAATTTGGCAGAATCTGAGCAGACAATATATCCCTATACACTTCAGAACTCATCTGGCTGCTTCTGTCTTTTGTCACGTCATCAATAGACACTAGTGACCCAGTGCCATTGGAACCCATGCATGCCCATGCCATCTGACTGCCTACACCGTGTATTACAGATGATGTGGTATGCTTCGGATGATGAGCCATTCCAAGCCTTCTCCATACTTTTTTCTTCCCACCATTCTGGTACAGGTTGATTTGGCCACTCCTAGTGTTCCTGCTACTCTCTGATGGATTTGTTTTGCAGCGTAGGGATGGCCTTTTCCACTTGCATTGAGAGCTCCTTTAACCACATGTTGTGGGTTCACAGCAATAGCTTCCAAATGCAAATGCCACCCCTGGAATCAACTCCAGACCTTTTACCTGCTTAATTGAATAAGAAATAACATAGGAATAGCCCACACTTGTCCATGACACAGCTTTTGAGTCAATTGTCCAATTGCTTTTGGTAAAGAGGGGGCTACATATTAAAGGTCTGTAATTCCTCAACCCTTCCTCCAATTTGTATGTGAATACCCTCAAACTAAAGCTGAGAGACTGCACTTTAAGCCCATATTCATTATTTAACTGAAACTTGAATATATTTTGGTAAACAGCTAAAATAACAACTTGTGTCAGTGTCCAATTATTTCCGGACTAACTGTATATTTTGGCAAATAGCCAGACTGACATGCCATAAAGAAATTTTAAGAAATTTGCCAAGTTGTAGACAGAAAACTCAGTGGAAGACCCAAAAGCAGTGCTTAAAGGTCACTTCCTTGTGCAACTGAAAGACATGCTGTGAATATGTCACCAAAATTTGCGCTTTGACCGTGAGAAGAAGTCTTACAAGAAATGACCGTAGATGGTTGTAGTTACGTTCTGCAAAGACAATGCGGATTAAACACTCACAGTATTCGATGTGCCTCTTCAGACCCGTGATCCCTACAAAATCGATGCTTTGTGGGATCACTTGGACAGGGAAGCCAAAGTAAAAGGAAGACTTGTAGCAAGTCCTGCAAGAAATTTTTAACATGGGACTACTCAAAAGAATGACACAATGGTCTACTGAAGCCAGTTTCTTCAAAACGTGAGGCCAAAGAATAATGACTTCTTTTAAACATGTATTTTTTAATGGGTTTACCTCATTCAACCTTGGTTTTCAGCAAACATTAATTTGTAATTTTACTCAAAAAACGTACTTCAGGCAGCTTCAACTTGTGAGTTTCGACATTTAGGAATATAGCAGAAAAAAAACGTAAAGTCATGGCTTTTTGTCAAATTTCTCACTTTGAGTAGTTCAGTTTCTTGTCCATCTGAAGTCTGCCAAACTAACAGAATAACGTTTTTATTTTTTACACAACCCACCTCATTATTTACTCTCTGAAATAGCGGTGGCTGGATTTGAAGTTGAAGTGATAATATTAGTCTTCCCACGCTCCATGCCCACTTCCACATCGCTGATTTGATGTACTAGGGTTGAGAGAACCCCAACTGACTTTTTTTTTGCTTCTAATTGGATGTGTGTGTGTGTGTGTGTGTGTGTGTGTGTGTGTCTTTTCTCCATGTGTATTTATATCCTGATGTAGCTGTCCTATCCCAGCAGATCTGCAGAAGCCAGAAGGCCAAAACAGCAAGTCATCGCCACTGTTAAATAAGGCGGGGACCACAGTTTTACCCTTATCATTTTGATATACAGTATTCTCGGAGTGGTAATTGTGACGATTTAATGTTAGTCAACTCAGCAAATAAATGTCACATTCCATTATTCCTCTCTACACTAAAGGGTGATAAATTTACATTTTAAATGTTATTTTAACACATCACAGCAGATAAAAATTATGTCCGAAAAATATACTGCCTAGATAGATGTTGTGGAAATTGTATTGAGCATTCAGCGGCTTTAATGCATGAAATAGATTGTTTTCATTGATAAGCCTGAGTTCACACATGCACAGACACGCGTACGCACGCGTACCCATTGTCATGCAGTGTGCCATTGCCCTTTTGGTGTTTGGCTCTGTTGCTGAGGAAACACCTGATGGGTGGGATGTCACAGCAATGATGTCACGTAGAGTGTACGCTGGCACATCACATCAGGGTTAACGTCGCCCTGCTAGCCTCCAGTGCTGGAAAGTAACAACAAACTCAGAAGTCTACGAGTCATTGCCCAGATATGTGTTAAAAATAATTGACCTTCTATGAGGGCTGGAGCAATCTGAATGCAGAGTGGGTTATTTTTAAAACCATTATGCCAGGGCCAGGAGGTTACAATATGTCTGTTGACAGGGAGGGAAAGCAGGTCATGAAGTTCATGAAGCTGTCATATGTCCTCCAAATGTTTGGTTGTGGGGAAACAAAGATATGGCATCTTCATGAAGGCATTGTGTGCCTCTTCTTGGGATGAGCATTATCCTCTATTTTCTACCAAAACAAACAAGCTTCTGACAAGCCAAGGGAATGTCCAAGGGAATGTCCAAGGGCTCATGCTGTGACCTAACCATTAGTGGCAGACACACACACACACACACACACCTACCTTCACACACACACGTCTACCTTCACACACACTTCTATCTTCACACATACTTCTACCTTCACACAAACATCTACCTTCACACAAACATCTACTGTACCTTCACACACACACACACACACCTACATTGATACACACACCTACATTCGCACACTCACACCTACCTTCACACACAATCCTACCTTCAAACACACACCTACCTTCACACACATGCCTACCTACACGCACACACACACACACACCTACATACCTTCACACACACTCCTACCTTCACTTCTCAGCCTTGAAACTGGCGGTGGCCCTCATGAGGAGGCCTGAGTGCCGCGACGTGACCGTCGGTGAGGAAACCTTTGTACCTTAAAACACCCAGAGTGTGAAGTAGTTCCACAGACGTGATGGACTGGGATAACTAAACCACTGCTGGGGCTTGACAGGCATGCTGATTTACTATAAGACCACACGCACACACTCACTCACTCCAATTCCTAATGTGTTTGCATACCCACTCACACAGAAACACGTAAACATAGAAAACCACATTTGTCTACCAACACATTAACTCATGCACATGTAGATGCAATAGGTAAACACACTAAAGCTTATACTGTACACTCTAAGTGCTTTTCACTCAACACACAAAAAACACCTTAGAATTTTTACAACTATTGAATTGTAATTGGATGTGTAGGAAAGGGTCCTTTAATGAGTCCTTGGATAATTTTACATTGATTGAGGTAGCCTCTGCATTACATTATACCCTTATACAACTTCCCTGGCTGTCATTCTGAATGCAGATTGCACGTGGTTAACAGTTCCACTTGGATAACCTTTACCTAACTCTACCAAACTTTGCCTAACTCTACCAAACTCTACCCAATTCTACCCAACTCTACCCAACTCTACCCAACTTTACCTAAATCTACCCAACTCTGCCTAACTCTGCCTAACTCTACCAAACTCTGCCTAACTCTACCAAACTCTACCAAACTCT
>JACXGI010012847.1:5100-22018 GCA_016801175.1 Esox masquinongy | reverse complement strand
ACACACACACACACACACACACACACACACACACAAAGCACCTGACTTTCCCAAGCAAATAAAAACACACACACATACATGCTCAGAACACATTAGCAATCAAGTATTAACAACAGAAAGGCCACAACATATTGTAAATGCCATTCCAACACTAGACAATGGGCCCACTGAGTGGTCAGAACAGAAACACTGAACGGAAGATGAGTCAATGAAGATGACGTAAACGTATCAAAACATCCTGGTTCTGCTCAGTAGATGGAGCTTTAATATGGTGTCACGTCAAATCTTTTTTTTGGTTTGTGTTGCAGGGTGATGAGCCTCCCGTCTTAACTTTTTAAAATCTTTATGCTCCCGAAAATATCTCAAGGTCCCATTTTGCCCAGCCCTGCTATTACACTTGCCAGTTCCACATCCACTCAAAATATTTCCCTCCAGCTAACATAGTACATCATTTATATAGTATGAAGGCATCCACTGTTCTGCGCAACTTCTTTCATAACATAACACAAAGTAAGAGAGATGCATAGCAGCAGATCCCAGCTTCTCAGTCCAGGTTTTGTGCTGTTTTGTGGTTTGACTGTAAGGCTCATTAATCATTTAGTTAGTGACTACTCCTTATACCTCCGACCACCATGCAGATTTTTATAGTAGTTTTCCTGTTCAGTCTGGCTTTGAAATTGAATGTCCCTCTCCAGGAGAACTAGCGCGGTCTTGCGTCTTAAAGTGGATTCCCGGCTTCGCCCGTCATGGGACGCCTCGGTGTGAGGGAGGGGTGGAGGCGGGAGCACCTCGGGGTCTCCATCGCCGGCGGAGGAACAGGGTGAAATGGTCTGGTGTAGCCGGAAGCTGCCTGTGCTACCACGTGCAGCGCCACCATCGCCACGGTTCAGGTCGTTGAGCTCGTAGGCATCTCGTGGATCGCCACCCCTCCACTCCCAGGGGTTCCCGTTGCCCGAGGTTGGCGGGCCGGCGGAGTGCACCACGGGGTGATGGGGGGCGTGAGCGTCCACCGTGACAATGGCGGAATCGCGCTGGGCCTCTGGAGGCGGGCGGTAGTGGTGAGAGTCTGCGCTGGCTGTGGAGGAGGTGCAGGACGACGCTGTCTCGGAGGAGGAGGACGGTAGAAGACCTTGCTGTTTGGACATGGCAATCACCTGCATGATGCGTGGCTGGTTGGGGGCACCGCGGAGCGACCCGCCACCGCTCTTCTCTGTGATGGACAGCCACTTGGCGCGAGTCAGGGCACTCTTGGGCGACACCGGTGGCGGGCCTTCCTCTGGCTTATGGGGGGCCCGGGGGGTTGTCACCACCCTGGGCCCCCCGGGTGGCCCCGGACCAACAGGGACGGGGCTGGCCCCCCTGCTGGAGTGCAACGCAGACGCATACAGTGAGGCCTGTGGCGCCGCTTCCTCTGAGCCCTCATCCCCAGCGTCGGAGCCCTCCTCGCTGGCGTCCCGCTCTGCTTCATCCCTGAGGCTCAGGCACCGCATCTCCATGGACTTCTGCTTCCACTCCGTCACCAGCTGCTGTGAGCGCATGGGGTCCATGGGTACCTGCACGGCCTTGAGCCTCCTCTGCACAGGCTGGGCGGGCTGCACCACGGGCTCTTCGGGGCCCCCGTTGGCGTTCATGCTGGCCCTGGGCAGCGTGTTGCTGAAGGTCACCATGGTCTGCTGGCCCAGGGGGCTGCGCGGCGCCAGGAGCTCCACGTCCACGCTGGCCCTCTTCAGGCTTCCCACAGAGGCCTTTTCGCGCTGCAGCGGTCGTCCTATGGCGTCCAGACGGTCATGGGCGGTGGGTGCAGCGATCTCATCGGCACTCTCCGATGCTGAGGCAACACCTTTGTTGTAGACAGAGTCATGGCCACGCTGGGTCAGCGCTCGCAGGGCGTCCTCCTTCTGGGGCGGCGGAGCTGGCTTGATGACTATGTCGTCGGAGGACCTGAAGTTGCCAACGGCGTGAAAAGCCTAGAAGATAAAGAGAGGTATTGGTTGCCGAAAATCCATCCATGGCTGTAAAATGGCTATCATTCATTCGGTTATCAATCATTCATCTATCTGGTAATTGTCCTAAAAAAAGAGGTCAACCTAAGCAAAAGTGATGAACAAGCTTTACCAAAACTTTTCATCCCCAATAAAAAGAAGAGAACACCAGGAAGAAGAAGAAATGAGTGGGAAAAAAAGATGAGACCCGAAAAGAGCTACAGGAAATAAATGACTCGAGCGAGAGATCAAGATAAGGCAGATGAGGATGTAGAGCAAAAATCACCACTTAGCAGCAGAACATAAGGCAAAAATATTTCCAGAATCTATTCACCTAATAACTATTCAAGTGAAGGATGGAAGGACAGTTTCTAACATGGAGAAAGAGAAGTTAACAGTACAGAACATAATGTACAAGATAGGCATGAAACCCCATCCAACCCCCGAGGACAAACAGTTGTATGAAAGCAGAAATCAAACGATAGGTAGGGGTCTGAAAAACTTCAATGAGAGCAGCAATCTAGAGATATCAAAGTGCCCGGCACTAAATTGCAGTTAAGTTATTTTAGTGAGTGAGGGATTAATGGTATGCAGTGCTCTCTCTGGCGAATCATACTTTTATCTTCTGTGCTTGCCTTACAAAAATTATATATGTAACGAAATAATTGTTTTGGCTGGTATAAGTTGTAGGTAGACTCCCCTCAAATATAACTTTCAGAATTTTATTGAAAGTGTGCATTAATTGCCTTTTGTAAATCAGCTTTGTGAGAAAACTCAAATGGCATTATTTTTTTTAGGGTTTCGAACACCTGTCAAGCCTACCCTGGAAATTAAAATGTAAATAGGTGGAAATGAAACTACAGACAAGTACGCAACATCCCTTTTGAATGAATGCCATGTAGGAGTCAGGACACTGCGTGTGTCAACGGAGATCTGGTCATACCAGGTAGGCAGCGATGCCGGCCCCTATGAGGAAGCCAACGTACACATCAATGGGGTGGCTGCGATACTGGGTGATCTGGGTGAGGCCGGTAAGCGCTGCCACAATGGCAAACGCAAACACCAACACTGGCTTCAGCAGCTTGGTGCTGTCTGAGATGGTTGAGTTGAAATACATCTGGAGAACGAGGGAGATAACAGGTAAGGCAGTGTATTTTAAAAGATGAACAGTAACATATTTCACTCATGTAAGAAGACATGTGGCCCAACTGTATTTCTGTTTCTTAACTAATTCTATTCCATTATTAACTTGGAACGTAACTGTTCCTTCTACATTGATAAGAACAAAATTGGGAAACTCATATATTTTAAGCAAATTATAAGCAAAACTTTAAATTATAAAGAGGCGGCCCAAACTTTGAACTGGTACTGCATGTATGGGGATAGGCCAGTGAGTTCAGCAAAAGACAAACTCTTAACAGAAACAGTCATGACAGATTTGCCCAAAGGATTTCTACATACATGAATATTTGGTGTGACTATTTTGACCACAATTCCATTCACACTAAACAAAAATATAAACACAACAAGATTTGGTCTCATGTTGCATGAGCTGAAATAAAAGATTCCAGAAATGCAGTATTATTACACAACGCAATGCCTGAGATGTGTCAAGTTTTGAGGGAGCATGCAATTAACATGTTGTCTGCAGGAAGGTCTACCAGAGCTGTTGCCAAATAATTTAATGTTAATTCTACTATAACCCGGCATCAACATAGTTTTAGAGAATTTGGCAGTTCATCCAACGGGCCTCACAACCATACACCGGAGTCTTTTTTTTCCAAAAAGCTGGATAAGTAACTTAGAGAGCTTTGACAGAGTAAATTCGCAAGTGTAGGGGTGTGATTTCATAAGTTACAGACCACTTTTATTTATCGCAATGCTAATGACATTATTTGTCAATCCTATAGACTTAACTGTACTGGCCTAGAGTATGTTACAATTTCATTGGTAGGCCCATTGCATAGCCAATAAAGGAACGGTGTTTTATTTAATTCATCAAATGCTTTTCATAACAACGTGTATTCTATTTGTAGTTGAAACCTCACGGGAGCATAATGATACTGGCAGCAGATACCATCTAAATATAAGAACATCATACCAATTATTTTGGAGAAAAGTCCTACATAACTGTTTGCTCCAAACTACTAAAATATCGTGCTTTGTCTTTTGACTCCATAATGTCCATAACATTTTCTGTCATCATCACGAGGTCCATTTTAAATGTAGCCCACGCGCAAGTTGTTGGATTAACCAATCTGCACTAAACCTTATGATTTAAAACAAGAACAAGATGTTCTGAGACTAAGAACTCAGTCTCCCTCATCTGGTTAAGAGAACCTGGATATATTCAGGGAACCCTGAATATGGTAAGCAATCTTTCTGGAATACTCCACAGGTGTAACCATGCCAGCCCAGGAAAACACTTCAAGTTTCTTCTGCCGCCAGGTTCAGCATGATAATGCACATCCCCATGTCGCAACGATCTGTACACAATTTCTGGAAAGTAAAAATGTCCCAGTTCTTCCATGGCCTGCATGCTAATATGTCACAAATTAAGTATGTTTGGGATGCTATTGTTTAAAATCAAATTAATGATTATTTTCAGTCATGTGAAATTATAGATTAGGTCTTAGTTACTATTTTTTTTGTTTTGATTTTCTTACAGAATATGAATTGTACTTCAGTAAAATCTTTGAAATTGTTGCAGGTTGCATTAATATATTTGTTCTAGCCTACATATACTCCAAAGCATAGTTAGCAGACAATGCCCTAATTTGTGGCTAATAAAACTGCTATTGTACTTGGCCAGCCACTGAACAATGCATTAAAAAAGCCAGGAAAACATCTGGTGCAAGTTATTTTTTATCAAGACTTCAAAGAACATGTTAAATAAAACTAGCTAATTACGTTATGTTGAAGTTCTGGTTTTCTGCTGACTTGAAGTGACAGGCAATTTTTTATTTCAGTTGAATCCTAGGGAAACCTGTTTCTAGCAACACATTCCAAGCATACTCTGAACATGAGTTTTGTTTGCACACGTCAGTGGTTCCCCTTCAATCTGGGTCTCCGGTGTAAGATGTAATATGATGACCTTGACATTTTTAGCTGCCGAACTATATATTTGTCCCAAGAGGCGTACTTACTGATATGTACACGGCAGCAAAGGCAGACAGGGTTGCATGCTGAGAGGGGAAGGTTTTCCTGTCAAGAAACCGAAAACGTGTTAGCGGCGAGACTCAACGCCAGAAAAGCAGAAAGACAGACACCATATGTCACACAGCTTTGATCACGACGGGAAAGAGGAGAAAAGAAAACAGTGTAAGGAATAAAGATCACAACTGCACATTACCACAATGTGGGTTGTGCTGTTGCTGTCAAGGAGTGCTAAATCTGTCTAGGTATACCTGTACATCTCGGTTCACCTGACTGGTCTGTGAATCTTTCTCCAAATAATTATAATTGAGCATTACTAAGTCGACAGGATGCAAGTCCACATCACCTAAAATCAAAATGGCTGAAAGGAAATCTGCTATGGCTCTCAACTGCTCATTCAGTTTACTTCAGTGGACCAGAGAGGAGAAAAATAAAATATGGCTTGTCAAGTACATTGGGACACATTGTATGCCCAAGGATTTCAGGTGCTACATTCCAATATTTAGAAATTATTTTCTGTCCTGATCCCATGCCCTCAGAGCCCTAAATAATTTTAGGTCATCTTTTTGCCTGTAACTAAATGCACAAGTAGTTGAGGTTAGTACATTATATCCTTGAAAATCTATTAAATTAATATGTATGTATATACACACTACTGTTCAAAAGTTTGGGGACACAGAAATTTCCTAGTTTTCCATGAAAACACACATGAAATGAGTTTGAAGAAGAAATATAGCGAAATGATTAGGAAATATAGTCACACACAAGGTTATAGACAAGGTTAGAAATAATGATTTTTATTTGAAATAATAATTGTGTCCATGAATGCCCCATTTGCAGCAATTACAGCCTTGCAATGCTCTAGCATTTTAGTTGTCAATTTGTTGAGGTAATCTGAAGAGATTTCAAACCATGCTTCCTCAAGCACCTCCCACAAGTTGGATTGGCTTGATGGGCACTTCTTACATACCATAAGGTCAAGCTGCTCCCACAACAGCTCAATAGGGTTGAGATGCGGTGAACGTGCTGGCCACCATTACAGACAGAATACCAGGTGACTGCTTCTTCTCTAAATAGTTCTTGCAGAGTTTGGAGCTGTGCTTTGGGTCACTGTTTTGGGTCACACCAAAAATTGGCTCAAATCAAGCTCTGTCCACAGAGTATGGCATGGCGTTGCAAAATGAAGTGATAGCCTTTTTTCTTTAAGATCCCTTTTACCCTGTACAAATCTCCAACTTTACCACCACCAACGCACCTCCAGACCATCGCATTGCCTCCCCCTTGCCT
Source organism: Esox masquinongy (assembly GCA_016801175.1). Lineage (NCBI taxonomy): Eukaryota > Metazoa > Chordata > Actinopteri > Esociformes > Esocidae > Esox > Esox masquinongy. The sequence continues at coordinate 15,593 of JACXGI010012847.1, read as the reverse complement.
GACGGATGGCATCAACTCCTCCAGCATCTTTTCATTTGGTCTGCATCTCACGAATGTTGTTCATAGTGATCCAAACACCTCAAACTAAGATATTTGTCTGTCACTTTTTTCCAATCTTCCTCTGTCCAGTGTCTGTTATTTTGCCAATCTTAATCTTTTCTTTTTATCGGCCAGTCTGAAATATGGCTTTTTCTTTGCAACTCTGCCTAGAAGGCCAGCATCCCGGAGTCACTTGTTCACTGTTTATTTTGAGACATGTGTCTTGCAGGTACAATTTAATGAAGCTGTCAGTTGAGGACCTGTGAGGCGTCTGTTTCTCAAACTAGACACTCTAATGTATTTGTCCTCTTGCTCAGTTGTGCACCGGGGCCTCCCACTCCTCTTTCTAATCTGTAAAGAGAGTAGTACACAGCATTGTACAAGATCCTCAGTTTCTTGGCAATTTCTCGTGTGGAATAACCTTCATTTCTCAGAACAAGAATTGACTGATGAGTTTCAGAAGAAAGTTCTTTGTTTCTGGACATTTTGAGCCTGTAATCAAATGAATTGCTGATGTTTCAGATACTTAACTAGTCTAAAGAAGGACAGTTTTATTGCTTCTCTAATCAGCAAAACAGTTTTATTGCTTCTTGAATCAGCTGTGCTAACATAATTGCAAAAGGGTTTTCTAATGATCAATTAGCCCTTTAAAATGATAAACTTGGATTATCAAACACAAAGCGCCATTGGAACACAGGTTGCTCATAATGGGCCTCTGTACGCCTATGTAGATATTCCATAAAAAATCTGCCTTTTCCAGCTACAATAGTCATTTACAACATTAACAATGTCTACACTGTTTTTCTGATCAATTTGATGTTATTTTAATGGAGATAACACTGCTTTTCTTTCAAAAACAAGGAAAGCGACCCGAAATGTTTGAACGGTAGTATACACACCGATAACCATAACACCATATGGTTATGGTTATGGAGCGTCACGACACCATAACATTATGACCATCTGCCTAACATTGCGTAGGTCCCAGTTTTGCTGCCAAAACAGCCCTGACCCGTCAAGGCATAGACTCCACTAGACCTCTGAAGGTGTGCTGTGGTATCTGGCACCAAAATGTTAGCAGCAGATCCTTTAAGTCCTGTAAATTGCGAGGTGGGGCCTCCATGGATCAGACTTGTTTGTCCAGCACATCCCACGGCTGCTCGATTGGATTGAGATCTGGGGAATTTGGAGGCCAAGTCAACATCTTGAACTCGTTGTTGTGTTCCTCAAACCATTCCTGAAGCATTTTTGCTTTGTGGCAGGGCGCATTATCCTGCTGAAAGAGGCGAATGCCATCAGGGAATACCGTTGGCATAAAAGGGTGCACATGGTCTGCAACAATGCTTAGGTAGGTGGTATGAGTGGACAGGGGTCAGCATGGGCACCCAGACTTGGCTGCGGCTACGCAGCCCCAGACGCAACAAACTGTGATGCACTGTGTGTTCTGACACCTTTCTATCAGTACTAGCATTAACGTTTTCAGCAATTTGAGCTACAGTAGCTCGTCTGTTGGATCAGACCACACGGCCCAGCCTTCGCTCCCCATGTGCATCAATGAGCCTTGGCCGCCCATGAATCTGTCGCCGGTTCACCACTTTTCCTTGCTTGGACCACTTCTGATAGGTACTGACCACTGCAGACCGTGAAGACCCCACAAGGGCTGTAGTTTTGGAGATGCTCTGAACCAGTCGTCTAGCCATCACAATTTGGTCCTTGTCAAAGTCGCTCAGATTCTTACGCTTGCCCATTTTTCCTGCTTCTAACACATCACCTTTGAGGACAGAATGTTCACTTGCTGCCTAATATATCCCACCCACTGACAGGTGCCATGATAATGAGATGATCAGTGTTATTCACTTCACCTGTCAGTCACCTGGTCATAATGTCATGGCTGAACGGTGTATATGTGTGTGTGTGTGTGTGTGTGTGTGTGTGTCTGTGTTTTAAACAATCAGTTTGGACACAGCAGAGCTATAGTGTTCGGATATCCACACTAGCAATCCATTCGTCCAAAACAAAAGCTACAATTTATATCGGAAAACACTGTAACCTTCAGGGGTCAGTTGTAGGGGTCTACAGGAGTCTGGTGGTCATATTACAATATGTCATGTCATTTTATTTCACAATATATCACGTCATGTAATTTCACTAGGTCTACCTGGCAGATAGGATGGCGTGCTGGTCAAGGCCAGAGCAGATATCCTTGGTGATGTAGGGGTTAATGTCACAGGCCACCCCTGGCTGAGTGTAGTTGGGCTTGCATACGGTCAGGAAGAAGGGGGTGTGATAGCCTGTGGCCAGTTGGATCACATCCGTCACCAGGGCCGTGGCACAAAGCCCAAACACATGGACACCTGGAGAGAGACGGAGAGAGAGGGACGAGGAAAAACAGACAGAGAGTAGAGAGAGAAGAAAAAGGGTGGGGCATGTGAGAGGGTCAGGGAAAGAGGCATATTTAGAGCGAGGATAGGGAGCGAGGCATGGAGACAGCAATGGTGAAGGAAGCGAGGTGCCAAGGGACCAAGGCAGCAAGCAATGACGTGAGCAGAAACGACGAGAAGTGAGGACCAGAGAAAAAGGGGAGAAAGAACGAACAAGTGTGAGTTGTGACAGACTGTCAGACCTGATATATGAATGTTCATCGGACACAGCGAAGCCGTACCTACGAAGCGCACTGTTCGCCGTAGGAAGGAGTTAAAGTTGCACCCGCCGGCATTGATGCTTCCCTCCACGCCAGGGCGGATCTTCAGGCGTGACTGCATGCAGTAGACCAGGCCCTCCCCAATCATAATCTGACCGCATGACAAAATCACACACTGTCAGAAATAATGATATGGTGATTTTTATCTGTTATCTGTTTTGAGGAGTAGTCATGCATCATTTTGGTGTGGTTGTGTTTTGAGGAATAGTTTTGAGGAATAGTCATGCATCATTGAGTTGTGGTTGTGTTTTTGAGGAATAGTCATGCATCATTGAGTTGTGATTGTGTTTTTGAGGAATAGTCATGCACCATGTGGTGTGGTCGTGTTTTGAGGAATAGTCATGTATTATTGTGGTGGGGTTGTGTTTTGAGGAATAGTCATGTATTATTGTGGTGGGGTTGTGTTTTGAGGAATTGTCATGTATTATTGTGGTGGGGTTGTGTTTTGAGGAATTGTCATGTATTATTGTGGTGGGGTTGTGTTTTGAGGAATTGTCATGTATTATTGTGGTGGGGTTGTGTTTTGAGGAATTGTCATGTATTATTGTGGTGGGGTTGTGTTTTGAGGAATAGTCATGCATCATTTTGGTGTTGTTGTGTTTCAAGGGGTAGTCACCGAAGCAGCAGGTCCAGCGAAGGCCAGGCTAAGCAGCATCAGTAGGGGGATGAGCTCATCTCCACCATCCACGTAGGGCATGCTCAGTGTGCGGTCATGGCAACGAAAGCCCACCTGGGCCGGCTGGAGCAGGTCGGTCAATTCCAGGAAGTAAAGCGACACCATAGAAGTAGCCACAATGGGCAGCTGGGACACATGAAATAGGAAGTTTAGGTCTAAGATTGACTTCAAACTTGACCACTGCTAACCTATACAGCACATTTACTGTACAGAACTATGCAGCTCTTCATATGCAAAAATAGTTGACACTAGTTTCACTTTTTGCAAAAGACAAAAACAGAGTCATGTTCATGATCTCTCTGTGGTTACAACCCTACCTACCACGTCCTATCAGATGCAAGGTCATGATGGATAGAAGAAAGAAGGCTATTAAAGACTATTGGGACAAGTCTATAATGGTCGCATGCAGTTGCTCATTCAATGTCTATGAATGAGGTTCAGATTGTTTAAAAGAGGTGCACTGAAATTAAACGAAAGCAGGTCATCCTTAGCTGTAGGTCATAATCTGTTTTCTACCTCTTCAGCTGCAGTGTATTGATTCATATTCATCCACCCATGATAATGGAAAACCAAAAGAAAAGAGAAAAGCAGAGCGCCAGACAAAGATGTCCTTCTGGAGTCAATAAATACAAGCTTTGATCAGTTTGTTTGTCCATTCATTTGCTTGTTAATTTGTTAATGAATTAATTCAAATGCAGCCAAAGAATATTTAAACAGTTCCACTCACCTCTACAAAATAGAAGCATGGCAATAATGTCAAGCTATCTTTCGGTGGCTTCTTTTTGGGCTTCGGGTCTCTTGGAGTCATCATTGTGATGTCTGATATGGAGAAACCTGAAACAACACATCCAGTTGAATGCATAACATGACTAGTAAGCCTACGTTCCATGAATCAGCTAAGGGAAGTATTTCATCTGGTTTAATGGGCTATATAAAACATTAAAATGGATAGATGATGGCTCCGAGTGCTAGTCAAAAAGCAAATAAACCCCGTCAGAGTCCGGGACAAAGGACAGAGGCATTTCAAAACCTCTAGGTAAACTTCTCACTTCAATTCTGTTAATTTGCCAGTTTTTGTTTCTAATCTGTAACTCAATTAGTCAACAGTGTTACTGGTTGGCTGAACAGTGCACAGACCTCGTTCCAATTACAAATCAGTCCCAGGTTAAAAGCCACAAACCAGTAAGACAACTAGTGGTCTTCAAGGACGAGAAATGGAGCCCTACAAAATGCACACATCGATTTTCCAGTTCATACTGCCACTGAGTATATAGGTAAGGCAGGCCTAATGGTCTAAACCAAATATACCAGTGACCGGAAAAACATGTCAAATCCACTCATTAAAATAGCTCATACATGCAGTGCCTTGATGTGCCATTCAGGCAGTGAAAACCCATAGCTTTGGTAAAGCCAGTGGAACAAGAACTGACATTGGCCCAACTATGTATGGGTGAAAAGCCAAGCCTGGAACTGTCTCTATAGTTACTGTGGCCCTAACTGGCCCTTCTCTGTTACAGCAGTGGCTAATTATGCAAGAAAACAGTAAGCAGGCAATGTACATGTCTTGGAAAGATATTGTTTTCACCCAGCTTACCATAATTTGTGAGTTTCTCATTTTTCTCATGATGTTTTGTCAAGACAGTGTTAAAAATGTTTTGCCACTGATTCCATAACATTATGATTGGCACCAATATCAAAATGTGTCAGCAGTTTTTATACAGAAGCAGCATACTATTGAGATGTATTTATACGCCTACAACAGCAGTCTGGTGTTAAGATTAGTCCTTGAACCACGTAATATGTCTTTATCTTGACCACAACGGGGCCCAAAAACATCTAGCAAACTTTTAAGAGCAGCTGAGCATTAAAATATGTTCAGATTTGAGGAGCACTAAACAGAAAGTAAATAGAAATAAAACACCATATCAAAATCTAAATGGAATAGAAATAAGAAGTAATGCTTTATGGCAAGTTACAGCTTCTGGGAAATGATCCAAGAACATTTCCATTTATAGTCACCAAAAATAGATTACTTATAAATGACTGTATAAGACATTTATAAGTGATGTATAATGCTCTAATACACACTATACAACCATTCACAACTGCTTATGTCAGCTTATATTAACATTTACATGATGAAATATTGAATACGGTGACATACTCACTTGCAGTTGATGTAGCGTGTCCATTGTCTAGCTTATGCAGTATTGTATATTGTGAACATGTTGTGTAGTCTGTGATGCTTCCCTGAGCATAACAGATATCACCAATTTCGTTGTGTAGGGAAAATGTAAGTCCTTTACTTGTGTGTTAAAGGCAAGGGCCAAGATACTGGACAAGAAAACCCTAGTGTTAGGAGGGGAAAATGCCAACAGAATGTTCATCGTTCATTGGGAACGTTTATCTAGAGGAAACCAGCATTACCTTAAAGGAGGAGAAAGAGCAACGGAGGGAAAGAGAGACGAGAGGAGAGGTGTTTTCTGTGTTGTTGAGAGAGGTGTGTTCTGTGTTGTTGAGAGAGGTGTGTTCTGTGTTGTTGAGAGAGGTGTGTCCTGTGTTGTTGAGAGAGGTGTGTTCTGTGTTGTTGAGAGAGGTGTGTTCTGTGTTGTTGAGAGAGGTGTGTTCTGTGTTGTTGAAAGAGGTGTGTTCTGTGTTGTTGACGGGTTTGGTAACCCATCCTCATTTGGACTAGTCTTAGTTCTAGTGTTAGTGTTAGTTCTAGTGTTAGTGTTAGTTCTCAACACCAGCCTGAGTTCATGTGTATAAAACCTTTCTACTACTTCCCAGGAGACTCCACTCTCATAGTATAGTCTAACTTTTCAGAATTCTAAGTATGTGGGAATGGGATGAATATCATAACTAAAGATTTTGTTACGATATTCATCCCATAATTCAGCCCATAATTTTGTAAATAAATTAGCGTAATAACATTGACAGGGTGGTTTTGAATGAATCAGAGCCCTATTCATATGGACCATCTTGACTCCCAGTTAAGTACAAAATTATCCCTAGCGAGGATGGCTGGGATCTGCCATTTTCTAATCCAGACTGTCTAATTAAAATAATACCTATTCAAACCCTTTCACCGTCTGTCAAGCTTGTCCTCCCTACACAGACACACACAGACCTCAGGTTATTTAAGGCACTATAGTTCCATATTTGCCAACCCCTGCAACACCAGAGAACACCCCTCTCTCTGTTTCTTACTTTGCCCAAAATGTCTAATCGCAACGACAATCCCCAGCAGAAACGGGATATTCAACATCAAGACATGTCCTCCAAATCACTTCTCGACAAAACATTTTTTTTTTGCTCAGGCTGCGGCAGGAATTACTAGTCAATACCTAATTGCTTTGAGTAGAACACATTCACAGGCCAACAACTATGATTGACCTTCCTGGTGCCCGACCAATAACAAGGCCCGGCAACGCTACTCCTAAACCAACCACACCAACCCTGCATGGCACTAGTCCAGTTGGCATCGCCCCATTTAAGGCCCCCAGGCAGTGTTGGTATGCAGCGACTAGGAATGTCTGTGAGTTCACTAGACGATTGGAAAAAAAGAGCTACTGCCTAAATACTGCAATCAGGGTTTGACAGCAATGAGCCCTACAACAAAAAGCTAGTCTTTCACTACACGTCCTCCACAAATGTGCGGAGTAGAGCTGGGATGAAAGATTGAAACTGGATTACACCAACCAAAATGTGATCCTTGTAGCCCATGTGTCACTGTATAATTCAGAGGATATTTTGGTTGCAACCTACACATGCAATATTCAGAGAATATTATTGCATTTGCCCTGAAGAGTGCAAATGCAATATTCCAAAATAAATTAACAAAGTGTTAAAGCCAAATAACTTAAATTATTGATAACTTCATAGATCTAAAAGTATGATAGCTAGAGACAGACAGACGGACGTACACACAAACACACGAACGTAAATGGTGCAACCAGACATAAATAAAAATGTATGGGTGTGTGGACATTAGCTCCCAGGCGTGCATCTGTCATAGAACGTGTGGTGCTTATCAATAAAAAAAATCAAGCGATAATACTGCGGCACTGATTATTATATTTTAACGTATGCAAATTGTCAGGCTACCTAAAAATGACCGACGATTAGATGGCTCTACGACAAAGCGTGTTGCCTGGTAAAAGCAAAAGCCAGGATAGGCTACCTGAAGACTAAATGAGAATGGCTTTTTATGAATCACTTGCACAGCACATGGTTAAAAAAAAATAATCATGGATGACGGTTGATGGTTCTAATACAGGCAACACAGACAAACAGTGACATATACGATATTATGCATATCATCCAAATAAGTAAAACAAAATCAAAAATATAATAGGCCTAGATAAAATCCTACTATAATAATAAAGCAAACAAATCACTTAGGCTAATGAAATCAGCAATTGATGACAGTTAGCACTAGGGATAGGAGTGATTGTAAGACTTTTTTTTAATTAAAATAACTGCACTATTTGCACACACTAGCTCCCTCAGTACCTGTCAAAACGGCTGCATAACGTCCATAAAAACTCTAACAATGCACGGTGCGTTAATTATAAAGAGATATCACGAGCCGTCTCACCTTAATATGATGGATGGGGAAATTCAAAATCAAACGTCTTTGCCGCTGTTTCCCCTTAACGCGCCGCAAGTGGAAATATATATAACGTTTCTAACAACAACTCAGTCCATTCTTCTTTCTGCTCACGTTTCTCACCGAGCGATACCGAAGAAAACGTATGGTGGGCGCAGCTTTGGTGTGGACTGAAAACGCACGATTCCCCCGACCTCAAGGGGCTTCACTTGGGCAACTCCGGCGATTCAGTGATAAATGCCTTGGCTTGCAGTGCTCCTGGTTGCCTCGGATACTGTAGTTTCGCGCCTCACCTTGGATAAATGACGGATACGAATTAATAACCTGTCTATTGACAGCCCTGGTATTCAATCATGGGGAACTGGGGGCTGTCAACTACGCATCGTACTGCACAAAGACTGAGCAAAAAGGTGCGGGGAGGGGTGTGTGCGCGCGCGCGTGGCTTTTTGTGTAGTGCGTGTGTAGGTTGCAACCAATGTGAGTTGGTTTGAGAGAAAGGCAGTGTGTTCCCCCACCATCATTTTATGGACACATGGCGTCTGTCTTCCTTCATGCATCGCTATCTTTCTGTCATCTATCTCTGTCATGTTTACGCGTGAATGCTGTGTTACTAAAGCTTCACACCAGAATAACTCCAAAGTGTCTTTGTTTAGGACAATACACTGGATTCTGTGCGCACACACAGAGCTTCAACCCTTAATCAGATAACTGACATAGATACTCGCTGCCTTTCAATCGGAACTATCCTCCTCTCATAACCCTCCTCAAGTGGCCTGTGCGCCGCATGCATGTTACACACCATTGTACACTGCAGACTATAGGCTGTAATCTACGCTGGCCTCTGTCTTGCAGGATTTTCAATGGGTTTTATTTTCACATGGGAGGATAGGATATACCAGGATCCAAGCCTGTTCTGTACGCTGTCTGCAACGCATTCTCTGTAGTGGTGTAGATCCATAGGTCCACCCCTTATTATACAGCAGTTTTAAATGGGAGTGTTATATAGTACTATCTCTATGAGTCTGTAGACAGCCAGTTTCCAAGCAAAGAATTGTCAGCAGTATATACCCATTGAGAACACCTAGCTCTACCAATTTAACTTCTGTCCACATTTTGTCCCTGGCAAGCATCGCATTACAATCGGAGTGAGCAGATGGAGCCTCGGGGCCATAAGTGACTAATATGTCAGAAACTCGGCGTTGCACAGCTCTCTGTGGTTCAGATAACACTGTCTCTACTTGAGCAGGGATTTACACCCGGCAGCCACACTGGTGCCACATTGTACCTGTGACTGTATGAGCAGGACCCCGAAACAGTTCCAAATGTCATGTCTGGTGTGATCCACTGCATCCCTCTGCCTGCTTGCCAGCGTGAAAAGCCTCATATCTGTGCTGACACCCACGCTCAATGCAGACACAGGGAAATGTGTCACTGTGCAGTGGAGAATGGAGGTGGTGTCTGGGTGTCATCATTCTGAGCTAGAGGATCTCGGTTCATTTAATGAAGGGGATTTGCAGTGGACAAGGATGATGCAGTCCCGGCGGCACAATAGCTCTGCCCAACCCCCCCCCCATGGATGTGGGGTTTCTATTAACAAATAGTACAAGGGGAAAAAAACAATCACGCATTCTAAGTATAAATTGCACAAATTCGTATTTCACATATTCAAAAGGATAAAGACATATAAAATATGTAAGATTATAGATGGTACCTTTGAAAAGTATTCAGAACCCTTCACTTTCTCCACATTTTGTTGAAATAAAATTGATTTCATTTATTTATTTTTCATTTAATCTACACTCAATACCCCATAATGACCAAGTCTACACACCCCTGTTAAAATGCCAGGTTCTTGTGATGTAAAAGAATGAGACAAAGATAAATCATGTCAGAACTTTTTCCACCTTTAATGGTGACCTATAACGTGAACAATTCAATTGAAAAACAAACTGAAATCTTTGAGGGTGAAAAATAAAAAATAAAAAACTCACAATAACCTGGTTGCATAGGTGTGAACACCCTTAAACTAATACTTTGTTGAAGCACCTTTTGATTTTATTATAGCACTCAGTCTTTTTGGGTATGAGTCTATTAGCATGGCACATCTTGACGTGGCAAAATTTGCCCACTCTTCTTTGCAAAAGCGCTCCAAATCTGTCAGATTGTGAGGACATCTCCTGTGCACAGCCCTCTTCAGATTACTCCAAAGATGCTCAATTGGATTCAGGTCTGGGCTCTGGCTGGGCCATTCCAAAACGTTAATCTGCTTCTGGTGAAGCCATGCTTTTGTGGATTTGGATGTGTGCTTTGGGTCGTTGTCGTGCTGAAAGGTGAACTTCCTCTTCATCTTCAGCTTTCTAACGGACGCCTGAAGGTTTTGTGCCAAAATTGCCTGGTATTTGGAACTGTTCATAATTCCCTCCACCCTGACTAAGGCCCCGGTTCCAGCTGAAGAAAAACAGCCC
>JACXGI010012846.1:9923-22024 GCA_016801175.1 Esox masquinongy | reverse complement strand
CATACTTTTCAGTTGGCCAACATTTCTAAAAATCCTTTTTTTGTATTGGTCTTAAGTAATATTCTAATTTTCTGAGATACTGAATTTGGGATTTTCATTAGTTGTCAGTTTTAATCATCACAATTAAATGAAATAAACATTTGAAATATATCAGTCTGTGTGTAATGAATGAATATAATATCCAAGTTTCACTTTTTGAGTGGAATTACTGAAATAAATCAACTTTTTGATGATATTCTAATTATATGACCACCACCTGTATAATGTCAGAAATGGGTAGATTTGCTGCTTTGTAGGTGCATTCATCAGAACATCTGAATAAAGTGTAAACTCTGTTGGCTGATTGCGCAGATACACTTCCTGCTTAGCGTCGCTCTTGTTCATGTGATTCTTTGTCTAATTTGTTCAGAATACATTTTTTTCAGAGCTGCAAGCTGTTTCGGGTTATTTTTTGGGCAATCATGTTATTGAGGCCAACTAGTAATGGCCACTTTGCAGTATAATCTCTCTGGCTGACCTTATTCACTGTATACATCAATAATGTGGCACTCCTCACCTCTATCTGTGTTGTCACCTGTGCTCTCTACATTTTAATCTTTACACTCTACTAAATTGGCCCTCTGCACCTACAACGCCTTGTGTGACTCACTTATCCACAAGTCCCTATTAGAGAAATCCCCTCTGTACTTCAGCTTGCTTCTCAATATCAGCCTAAATTCTAAAAAAATAAAGTTGGAATATCTTTTACTTTGAAACTCTGGGGGAACATCTTCAAGAAAAATGTCAAAGGTTCATAACTACCTACAGTACTCACTCCAAAAATGAACACCAAAATTGTTTTTTGGTTTTTGGAAGAATGTTTAGGAGCTCCCCCAGGTTCTTCAATGTGAAGAACCTGTAAATGACCCTCCAAGAAAAAGATTTTCAGTGTACTTAATGGAACGCTGCCTCACCCTGGTCAAGCCATACGTTAACCCCTCCTTCAGCCATCATTCTTTTCAGTTCTTTGCTGCCAATGACTGGAATGAAATTCAAAAGGTTTTCATACTTGACACTCATTATTTCTTATTTGTCCAAAATCAAACTCTGAGATGCTGTCTGATATCTGCACCTGCTAACCACCTTACTCAACTGTATTTTTTATTACTTCATTAGGTGAGCTACTTTGCACCATGTTCCAGTAGTGTTTTTAAGGATCACCTTATATTGTGATCTATGCACCTTATTCATCTGTAAATATGCATCACCACATTTGGTATAACTTATTGACCTCTTGCTTACTCCATTGTATGTAATTTTGTTGACTATAGAACTCGGTTTGGGTCTTTGCATGTCAAAATTAACGCTAAAAAAATCAAATAAAAAAAAAAGACCCAAACGGCATTCCGTACTATGACTGTCCTTGATTGTTTTAAATATTTTCATGTCTAATTTACTGTTTTGTCTTGCAATTGTTATGCCTTTGGAAAGGTCGTAATTGTAAATGCGAATTGGTTCTCAATCGTCTTACCTGGTTAAATAAAAGTTTGATACAAAATTGTAAGAAATGTAGGAAATCAATTGTTTACCTCATGACGATTGTTCCTGATCTGCCTGACATTTTCTTCCTTATGTTGAGCATTCTTTGGTCATACCTGTAGAGGTCTTCCTTGGCCTACTAGCCTGTTTGTGATTGCTTAGCTCAACAGTGTGCATTCCTTTTTTTCAATGAGATTCCAAACTGTTGTTTTTGGTAAGCTTAAGATTATTTCTGCCTCATAGTGGCGTCCTTGACTTTAATTTTCACCTCTCTGGTTCTCATTTGTGCACACACCAAAAGAAGACTCTGAATCTAAATTCATAGCCTAGAATGAAGATTAGACATTGACAGCTCTGTTACACCTGCACAAATCTTATTAAAGATGTGCTGCAGGGTGGTCAGCACATTGCTCATTCAAGGGCCAGTTGTATACAGGACAGTGTTGTTAGCAGTGAGGTGGATAGGGAAGTTAGCACCAGAAAGTGCAACATTATTAACAAATGAAGAGAATAGCATTCAAACCTTGAGCAACAGCTGTAGATTCGGCCAAAGATTTAGACAGCCTATTAATAAGGACTGTAAGGACATTATTTTTTTAAATAGTGCTATGCATCCTTACAAGAGAGTATACTGTTGATTCTAGCCAATGTACAGATGCCAGGTCCTGTATGAAAGCCTGCACAGAAAGTGTTTTAACAAAGGGAAGGGGGCATTTAGTAGAAGTACCGGTGCAGACATAGTCAACACTACAGTGGCTAAGGAGTTGACAGAAAACTGGAGGAGTACTTGGCAGGCACATTACCGATAATGATATCTATAAAATTAGCATTTTCCATAGATTTGGGGTTGAATCTGGTGGGGTCCTGTACATGTTAAAATTAAAAGCATCTGCATGTTTAGGATGAGCAAATCCCAATTTAGGTTCACTAAAAACACAGTCTCTGAGGTGAGGTGGGGACCAATAAGTTCACTTAGGGGAATCCAAGAGTGGAAAGGAGCAGAGGGAGATTCTCTTTTCAATAGATTGTCATCCCACCTCCCACTATCTTGACAAAAAATATAACCACAAAAAAGATTTCCTGTTCTAAGATAATCAGTGGTGAACCGTAAGTATTGGAACTAGGCCCTCAGTAGTGGAAAAAAGATCTAATGTCATACATATAGATAGAGAACTCGGATGCCTGTGTATACAGAGCATGACTTGAGACCTTTCTTTTGCAAACCTTTGTAGGAGAAGCAATTCTTTGATGACGGAGTCAAATGGTCCTCAGCCACACCTCGGCTGTGGCTCACAGAAGCAGCAGACGTACACAACTGTTGCAAATATCTGTAGCAGGAACCACGTTAGAAAATATGGTTGTGTCGTTTCAAATAAACATTTGCCAAAACAGTCACTCAAATAGTGGTGGAATAAATTTAACCACACAACTACTAATATTGTTTCAAGACCACTGACAGAAAACAAGATAAGTCTTGCTATTGGTTCTGAATTAGTGATGTATACTTAGGCCCTCAAGGGGGCCTTGAGGCGTCATACAATTGTCCCACCTATTACAAGACAATCTGTGATCGGTTGATTCCACTGTCATTACAATATACTGCTCTAATTGAAGTGAATGTCAATGATGTTGGCTGGGGCCTTCTGTTCAAAACCAGAGGGCCCAGCCAATGAGCGTTGAGCACAGCTAGAGAATTTCTACCAAGATAATTCTATATTTTAGGATATTTTTTTGTCTTGGATATTCACCCTTCTGTTTCCAACACAAACTGAAAAAATTCAATAGGAACATCATTACAATTAAGACAAAAAATTAATAAATCAGTGAAAACAAAATTGCAAATTATAATATAATAAAATATATACAGATGTGTATCTATCCTTAGGCCCTCTCTGAGGGCCCTGACGGTTCCCCACTGAAGATAATACACACTGTGCTTTGGCTGCGGAGCATGAGAGATGGTTAATCAAAGGCTTTTGAAAAGTAAAAACGTTTCAGCAAACAGACAGACAGCGTGGTAGTATATGTATATCCCAAACTGGCAGCCCAGATACAGTGGCACCATAAATTAAACATGTCTCTTGAGTTTCCGTGAGACTAACAGATGTAACTGTCCGGGGTCGGTAGAGGATAGGGTACCTTTCTGAAGGGGCCACGTCAAAATGTATGTTCAAAAATAAACCATTATGTGTCTTCGAAAAAGTATGATTATATTGCCCCCTGGTGGTTTGACAACAATACAAACAGATTATTCAAAATGTTATTTGCTTGACCCGACCGAGCGGACCGGTCCCGACTCTTCTCGTCCTCTCTCCCACCTCCTCAAAATCCATTGGATGAGAAAGTCAGTGGTCCCTTCTCTCTGACCTCCTCCAATGGGGTTTGAGAAGCAGACGAGGAGACGGGGCCTGCAGAAACGCATTTTTTTTTCATCATAAGAATCGTATGTTTATATTTCTGACGTCGGTGTCAGCTGTGAGAAAGCGGTGAGCGTGTAATTGACTAGGAGAGTGGAATGAGGAGAGGAAGCAAAGCAACAGAGTACTTGCCACTAACAGCGGTGACAGACGCAAGGAGCTGTCGACACTGAACAAGCAAACCATATAGCTATCTTTGACAAGAAATGGGAATGAACAAATGAACACTAGTAGAGAGGCAAAGAGAAAATCTGGTGGACCATAGTTCTGGCTTTACCTCTTCCCCACCCATCTGTAGGGAGTGTTGCTAGACAGCTAACGTTAACTAGCTAACGCGTTAGCTTGCTGAGGTAGATGGCTAGCAAATGTACTATTATTGTGGATTTGACTTGTAGCTAGTCGTATGGTGCAATGCGTTGCTAATTAATGGATGGACTTCGTTCAAAAAGCGTTGTTGTCGGGCCATTTACGAAATATTTAGAATTTAGCGAGTTTGGACTTGCTAGCTAGACAACTTAGCTTCTAGCCATCGTTAGCAATTTGACCAGCACTTGTAAAATCATCCTGTCTCTTCAATTCTCAATTCTGGAAATTGCAGTCCCGCATGTTGATGCATCATCAGAATCGATAGGTAAGTCCTAGTTTGAGTCATTTGTATGTGTCAGTTTGGAAGTCATGTTTTCCCGTTTTGTTAACGGAATCATTCCCCTCAAAGCTTTTCCAGCACAAGATACACCTACTGGTAGTGATTTTCCTAATTTCCAGTACTGCGCCTCAGACACTAATAATTGTAACAACTTGTACATAAGCTTTAGACACAAACTGGTGTTGGTGCCTTGTGGCCTTTGCATAGAGGTTTATGTCATACTGGGGTAGTTGACTAAACTCAACTTGATCATATACAGTGGGAGATATCTGTATTACAGGCTTCTAAACTTGCACGAACCCAGAGGTAAATAATTGTGTTAATACATTCTTTCCAAAACAGAATTACATGCATAGTTTAATTGGAAATTAAGCCAACTGCAACTTACTGACTGGTTGAGGTGCCATTGTTCTGAACATGTCACTGTAAAGTCCCCCACAGAGTCCCTGACAGGTCAGCAAATGGAAACTGATGTATTCAATCATTTTTTAAAGGACCACCAAAGCCATTGTCCTCTTAAAATCACTTTCTGTGTTAAGAGGTCTAGGTAGCTGAACACATTGTCAGAATTTAATATAGGGAATGGACTCCATAAGAATAAAATAAAAGATCTGGTTACCCTGATCTATTTTTCTCTCTTTCTCGTCTGAAAGAATAAACCATTAGCGAGATATAAGGCCTTGCATGGTGTTATGGAGGTCAATGAGCTCCAGTGGAGCCCCATCGCCAGGAGGTAGGCTGATGTCAGTCTCCCGGTAGACTTGCATGCCAGAGCACAGGCCCAGGGATATCTGCATGCATGTACTGACGCAGAGGAGCTGCCGAGACTCAATAACCCCCCAGCCTGTCCTAGTTCGGCTACTGCATGGATCCCAAGTTGTTTTGCAGATATTTATTGGTAGATGTCTGGTATGTTGACCATTTGTGACTCAGTGTTTCCTTGATGTTGTAGTTACTGCATAACTACAAAATCTATGTCTGTGTCTCTGACACAGATGCTTGTCTTTTGCTTGTGCATGACTTGCCGTCACCTGTTAGGATGGAAAACCATCAGTCTCTGGACCTTGTAGAGGTAGAGTTTAATGCCCCTGGGGTGAATTGCAAACTGTTTCTTCAAAAGAAAGAAACAAAACAGGGAAGAATCGTTTCATCAAACAGATTTGCTATTGTTCAAAATTGCTATTGTCCCTCCGTTTTCTTCTTTGCATCTGTTTTGCTTCTTGTAAAGAAATGTTTTGCAAGGAAAATGTACTCCCTTGCTGTAGAACTTGCACAGAAATAGCCTAGATATCACGTTGAATCACGTTCTTTGTTGATGGCTCACGTGAGCTCGAGCTGTAATACATTAGCCTACACGTTCAGAAATCTGCAGACCAAAAACGTTTCCTTATGTCTTTAATCTTTTAGAGGATGGGATTAAAGCACTTTCTGCACTCGTTAACAAGATTAATAATTGGCTAGTGCTCCTGCTGATCCTGCTGTATAATGTCCCACCAGTGTTGAGAGCGTAGTTACTGGCCAGATACAGTGGATCTGCAGTTATTCATCTTGCCTTAAATCGTTGAAACTGACATCTGAGATATTACCTGTCAACCTAAATGCTCTCAGCTGTTCTCCGAGAGAGCAGGGTAGGCTACGGTAATCCCCTAGAAAAGAGAATTCACCCCACCCCTTTTTGATTGTAAATCGGTTAAAGAAAAGCAGCATGTCAAGTCCCGGGACAGGGGAAAAAAGAACACAAAGGTTGCGCCATTTTGACGCTCTCTCCTCTGCTCCACCTCTCCTATCTTTTCCCTGTGGACCTGATATCTGTGAGCCTGATATCTGATACCAATAGATAATTAATGTTATTGGCCTCTGTACTTGCTTCTAGGCTGTAGCAGTCTCTGTTGCCTAACCTTGATCTGTATAGCGTGCTGAAGCTTGGGCGGGACGCAGCCTGGTATTACCTACCTAGTTGTGAGCCATTCAGCAGGAAAATTCTGAAAAGAAATGAACACAGCAGTTTAGCCAGTAATTTATAGGCCAGTATGATAAGAAATGGTATGTTTGCTGTTGTTGACTTCCGTCTCTGTCTGTAAAGCAAAAACAAGACATTTAGCCCTGTGTTATCATCAGTAGGAAGCACAAGATGTCTTGGCTTGCTTTTCAAAACACTAATCTCAGGGTCTATTCATTCTATAATTTTTTTTGTACCTAGGTGTCTGTCCTTTGACGCACAAACTTCACAGTTTGAGGTGATCTGATAACATGATAATGATAACATAGGAATGCAAAGACACATGAGATGCCTTGTTCTGTAATTAGTTGGTAGAGTAAGAGTCAAGTCAGATTTATGTTGTTTTTATGTTGACTAACTGAACTAGCTAGTTATTTAGCTAGTTAAGTATACCGTTTCTGAGACAAACGACTTGCTTAGGTTTTGGTGAAACGTATTCAACATACTCTCCTTAGTTTCATATCAAGTTTGACTGGATCGCTAAGATGCGTTAGCTAGATTAGCCGACATTAGCTTGCTTAGCTGATGTTTACAAATCATTCTCTTTTTCATGACTGTCAAACTTGAGAAGTACAGCTTATTTGTTCTCAATATAGGCCTAGTTAAATTTAGTATGCTGCAATGGTTAGCTGCGTAACCACTCCCGTTTGTTTCACATAGAGTTTGACGGGCTGGCTCAGCCATGTACGGTTATGTTGGTCAAATCAAACACCTTAGGTTGCCCCGTTGGTCCATAAAACACCTTAGGTTGATGTAAAATGGTACAATATTACTTCCTCGTCAAAGCAAGCTTGCTGTGATTATTATAGTTGATCTCTGTAATAGCTACGGTGGCAAATTCTGTTATCCATCCGGAGAGTTATTCGGTTATCCGTTTGTGTTGGCGTGGTACAGTCCCATTGCAATTGTGAATTAACATGTTGTTTATATGTTATTTGAATTCAAATGGGTCCTTTAGCCTGTTTGTTCTCTGTCTGTGTTGTCCCAGCTGGTGCTTGTGTTTTGTGTGAGCCCCGATGAGCACATTGTCATGTGTCTGTTCAGGGCAGCTGTGCTGCTATTGAATGAGGGCATTGGTTTTGTGGGTAATGTCTACCACGAGTAGATGTAATGTCTACCAATGCATTGAAATACCTTTCGGTAGACATGAGCCTATTCATTGGTTTGTATAGTAACCATCTCCGTAGAATATGGCCCATGTTAATTTGTATTCAACCCTGTGTCAATGTTGGCCATAAGTTCATCTAGTGGTTAAGAGTGTTGGGCCAATAACATAAAGGTTAAGGGGTTGATTCCCCAGGTTTGCAGGGCCTTTGTGCAAGGCGTTTGACCCTAACGCACGAGTTTAATGTACAAGGATAATGGCACTGGGCCTTTTCCTGTAATTCATGAGACTGGGTAACTAATTAGAAGGGATCTTAAACCTTTTTCAAACATAGAATTCCACTGCAGTAATGTCAATAGCAGCAACGGACAACTATAAATGTTGCAGATTGATGTACAATGTGCCATTTTTATTCATTTTTTTAATGGTAGGGTGGCCTTTTATTTCTCCTAAATATCTTGTTAAGTCATGGTGTAAATAAACTGTAATGTACTTAAGGGAAGCGTGGTCTGCACCCAGGCAGTGGCCGGGAGATTGGGCTAATGCAGTGCAGGATTATTTGTTGTGGTTGCCTAGTGGTGGACATTTATCCCGCTTCAGATGCAGCATTTCTTTAATGACTATGGAAATGGCGACACAGTGGTGACTCAAAACTATCTCCAGAAAAGATTCTGTGTCTCCGTTGGGATGGTCTTAGTGTGCCCTTACAGGTATTGGCTACTACGGTGCCCTAACAGAAGCACTTCCCATGTGCCACAGTCCATAAGACGGGAAAGGGAATTAGAAAATTCCTCCATTCAGAGACTTTCCAGGTTATTGAGATCCTTGAGCCTAGGACTTATGAACTACACTGTTCAATTAAACCACAGACGGGATTCAAATTCCTGGAGACTGAGATGGCCATTGACAAATGTTGAACTTGTGGTCAATTGACCAGCAAATTTTATTAGTATAAAAATACAGTTAAAGTGAAAGGGTGTATCCAAACATTTGACTGCTACTCTGCATGGCTTCCCCATTATTAGCCTAATATTTAGCTTATTATTTGTGTGTATTTTATACAGACTTTTTTGCTCCTCATCAAGGGTGCCAATAATTTTGGAGGTGACTGTATGAGAAGACTGCCTGAAAAGTCCTTGGTTTGACACACCGTTCCTGTAAGTGGGCAGTACACGAAAAGCTGTAATTGTGGAAACCCGGAGTCCTGGAGTGACAGCTCAGAGAATGGCCTCCTTTGTGTGTGCCCGCTGAAGGGAAGTTTATGCATAAGCTGAGGGAGCACATCCCCAACACAAGGGACTTTGTCCGGTTACGACTATTGTGAAGCTGTGAACAGTAAAGATATGTGAGCGGGTCATTAGCAGATCTTAGTGTCGATAGTACTTATTGGGCCTATACACACTGAGAAATTCACTGAAGGTTATGGGAGGATACCCTCCGATAGACCTATCTACAGAGGCAGCACATGATACTGTCCCAAACCTTGCCCCAATTGAAGCAAGGCAGTGTAGGTAATACAGAACTGTCTCCTTTGTGGTTGGTTGGTATCACAAGTCTCAGACTGTGGGCTAACCTGACCAGAGGTCCTATTACCTTTCAAATGTCTGCATTTTCAAAACAGAGACCCTCAAATATCTGCGTTTTAAAGAACAAACGAACATGGTGCACTGGAATGAAGTTTCAGAGCTGTGTTTCGTTGTTTAAGGTTCCAAACATGCACATTTCTTAACACTTCTGGTGTCTACAGGACAGAATAAGTTTCAAATATCATGAGGGCTAATCTTGGGTGTAAGCAAAGGAAAAGTTACAAGAGAGCCGGTAGGGACAGAAGTAACTAATGACATGGACATTTAACCTTGCAACAAAAATGGAACTAAACGCGTCTCCCACAACACACCCCCTGCACTTGTGCAGGGAGTTAGAGAAGAGAGGGGTTTTCTGGTAACTCTATTCAACAATAACAAGTTGAAAATTGTCATTTGAAATTGAATCTCATGTTAAATACACCTGTGTTTTCAGGATGCAATAAACATTTCTGTGTAAAAGAACTAAAGCTAACGCAACCTCTGCTAACCAATTGCAGTTCTGAGGTATAGCAAACAAATATCAGGTGTATAAAAGGGTTTTAAATTGGCTCTGACATATGTCACAACAGCTTGTCACAGACAGTGAGTTCATTTACAGTCACCTTGTTTTTGATTTTGTGGTGAGTCTTTGCATTATTCTAGTGTTTTATGATTCCTACTCATGGCTACAGTGACATTTGCAAAGCAAGAACATCAATGTGTTGCAAGAGTTCTTCGTATCGGGTGTGAATCAAAAATTCTATTTAACTGTTATCTTTATGCTATTGAAATAAAATTTTCGTCACAACTATTGATGTGGTCGGGTTCCGCTAGGCAGATCATTCAGTGTGTATGTATCAGTCCCAACAGCTTTTAGTAACCTAAATGAGCATTAAATCCAGCTGTGCTCATCGTCAAGGTGGACGAGAGTGTTCAGCAGCCAGATATAATGGACAGACAGACCAACTGACCCGAACAGGGGCACTGGGGCACTGATCTATCCCTTTCTCCCCATCCCCACTCTACCTCTCCTGAGGGGAAGCAGTACAACATGTGGGTTACCTTTTCCGTCTCAGTGGCCATTTAGGTTAAATCCATCATAGCGTTGTTAACATTTTGCTCCATTAAGATGATAAGGGAACTTGAACTGGCTTAGTGGATCTGTGTATGGAATGAGTGGGCAGAAGTGTGTCAAGGCATCCTGTAGCCTGGTAGGAGGAGCAGTGTACTCTGTTGTCATGGCGTGGAGGCTAGGAGCAATGAGAGCACACAGAAGGTGGGGAGTGGACTATAATCTACGTCTCTGTGTGAGTGGATTCATGTCAGCATCTACTGGGAATGTTTTTCTAAACAACCCTGCAGCTGGACTGTATTCACCTGATTTGTGCCATGCAATGTCAATTTCTAAACGTCTGTCAGGACCAACAACAGAAGGTAGTACAGTGGAAAACCCGGTTATGTACAGTGGCCCGGTTATGTCGTGTTTCTGCTTTGACACACACCAGTGACTTTTTCCTTTCTCTCACACAATAAACAAACATTGTTATGCAACAAGGGCTTAGCTTAGCACCCGCAAGCAGTTGAATGTTTTTTCACGGTGCACATCTGACCTCGTCTTCTACTTGATGACTTTGTGTCACGTTAACTGTTGGAATATATCGCGCTAAGAGCGTATTCGGTTGACATTGTTGCTTTGTAGTTCAGAAGTAGCTTTCATGTCACAGTAGCCACTAGCCAAGAGGCTAAACATTATGAACCAATAAACTAGTTTACATTGTGCAAGCAACACTTCATCTATCTTACGCGGTTAATTATTGCAGGGTCAGTCCTTAATGTTGGGCCGCTGGATTGGAGCCAGCAAAAACGTCATTGGCCAAAACATCATCTCACTTGCTCATGTTTGTGTTCCTGTTCAGTATAACTGCTCTGTGGCTGTACTGTACACCATTGAAGACTACATGTGGGATAGGCCGGCCATTTCTATTTGTGCATATTGTCGTTCATTCCAGCGCCGCCACCAACTGTAGCATCCGATTGGTGCCAGATGTTGCACATGAACAGAATATTTTTTATACCTTGGCCCACATCAATTACTTTGAGCCTGCCAGTGTTGCGTGCTGTAATTACACTTGAGCAAGCTGAAAATCTTTGTTCCGCATACTTATTTAGCCTATTCACATGTCTGCAGATGGAATTCTTCTCCCATACACATTTCCATTTCACCCTGAATATTCCATTTAAATTTAATGGGCTTTGTTGGCATGGGAAACATTTTGTTCACATTGTCATGAGAAAATTTAATAAATAACAAAGACCACTCAATCTGTACATTAGGTATGAATATATTTCCATTAGAAATGACAATTTCTCTTAAGACCCTCCAAAATACCCTTAAAACACCCAGATCCCACAGTCGAAACCTAACTCTAATTCTAACCGTTAAAACCTTAACTCTTATCTAAACCCCAAGCTTAAAAAGCAACCTATAACATTGAAGAATGGGAAAATGTCATCCCTAGTCATGATTTACCAGAGGTTACTTTACTTGTGGTGGAGGACATGTTGCTTATAGTAGCCTAATACCTATACTTCCCCAGACCCCCCTCCCCCCAGTACAACTCATACACTGACTGTCTCCAGCAGCAGGTTAAAGTGAAGTTTAGAAATAATGGTGTTTCGGGGGTTTTTATTTCATTTTTTTGTGACCTGAACTGATAAACAGTAATCCCATTATAGCCCACGTTTAACCTTTTTACAACGTTTTACAGTATGACATGAATAATGTCTAGTGTTGTACCAATAGGTTTGTAAATCATGAAAGATTACTGTGCTTAGAACCCCCCCCCCCCAG
>JACXGI010012845.1:8750-22026 GCA_016801175.1 Esox masquinongy | reverse complement strand
GTCTATGATTAAGTGTAGTCTGGCCCAGGGGCATGAAGGTGACCAGAATGGCTTGATACTGTCCTCCCTTGCTGTCTTGCCAGGTGGGCTCTCATCGCCACTGGGATGCCCTCCCTCCAACGCCATTCGGGGGCGGAGTCACTGGCTTGTTTTTGTCTCTCTGTTGCGCACTTGTGCAATTGGCCTGTACTCTGCTGGCCATACTCGGCCCTCATTCAGGGTGGTTGCGGTTGGCGGGTGTCACTTTGGTTGATGCTTGGCAATGTGGGTGGATTGTTTTCCTGCCTGTTGGGCCCTGTCCGGGGCCTCCCCCGGATAGGGCCACAGTGTCACCGGACCCCCCTGTCTCAGCCCCAAGGTCTTACGCTGCTATATTATTGGGCTGGGGAGTAGGGTCAGTTCTCCTTCTCCACTATAAATCCTTGTAGATCTAAGGAATGCATTTTCTAAATTTTTCCTGTCTCCTGCCGTTTTAAACTTAGGAGGACATGAGGTCCTGGCCCACACCAGAGGAGTACCAGGCTTGAAAGACCCGTTGCTGTCCCGGTCCAAAGTCCTCCTGGTTGTGTTGCAGATCAAGACGATACCTGACGATTTCAGCTGCCACTGTTCTGACACCTCCCCCTCCCCGTGTTGTCCCTGTCCTTGTCCATCTGGTCATGCTTCCGACCTGGACTAAGTTTAACTAGACTCTGGACTCAGCCCACGTGCACTTATTAATTATTACAATTGTACTCTTAATATGTTTACCCGGTACAGCCAGAGGAGGACTGGTCACCTCTCAGAGCCTGGGTCCTCTCTAGGTTTCTTCCTAAATTTCGGCCTTCTTAGGGAGTTTTTCCTAGCCACTGAAATTCAACACTACTGTTGTTTGCTCCTTGGGGTTTTAAGGCCGGGTGTTTTGTAAAAGCACTTTGTGACAACTGCTGATGTAAAAAGGGCTTTATAAATAAATTTGATTGATTGATTGTTACCTTCACGCATGCAGTCTCTGTGCTATGGTGGGGTCTGAAACCGGACTGGAGCATTTCATAAATGTTGTTTGTCTTCAGGAAGGCATTCAGTTGTTGGGAAACACATTTTTCTAAGATTTTTGAGAGGAAAGGGAGGTTTGATATTGGCTTATAGTTGTTTAATATTATCCAAATAGTTCAGACTCATAGTAATGTCTCAGGGTAATGTCTCAGGTTCAGAGTAATATCGCAGGATAATGTCTCAGATTCAGAGTAATGTCTCAGGGTAATGTCTCAGGGAAATGTTTCAGAGGGTATTGTTTCAGTAATGTCTCACAACAATAGACGCTTGCGCATGTACACACATACACACAATCAGATATCCATGTGTGCATGTCTGCATATGATGTGTGTGTGTGTGTGTGTGTGTGTGTGTGTGAGCGAAGGGTGGTGTTGGGTTTGTGTTTTGTGGCATGTACAGAATCTGAGCATGTCTTTATTTACATTCTAACCAGACCTGTACTAAATGGTCTGCAGATCAATACGTGCTTTTTCCACACCGCTGCGTCTTAACGCTCCTTTCTCATTCTCACTGACTCCACCCCTCCATCTGTCTCCTGTCTTGTTCTCTCTCTCCATCTGCGTCTCTTTTCCCGTTCATCCTCCATATTTCATTACCTACTGAACTCACTGCCCTTCCATCCACCCTGTCTGCCTCAAACCTCCACCAACATCGTGATCACAATTAACCTGATCTAATGTCCGTTGGCATGATCAGACACCAGGCCTGGGCTTCTACTGTTAAAATAAAATGTCTACAATGTAAAGTCTACATGCTCTGAGTTTGCAGGTGCAAGGAATTGTAACACGTTGCTTCTGACAGGAAAGTAATGACACCCTGCCGTTATTTATCTGTGCCACATGACCTACTGACTCATAAGAAAGAGGCCAAACAGGACATGAGTATCTCAAGGTCTTCTTCTCACTCACGTGATCCATGTGATTTACTCCCTGCTGGCCCTAACAAGATTCCCCTGCTTAATTCCATAAAGCGGTCATCTCAATGAGATACAGCAGGTTATAGTAAAGGGTGACTGATATAGGGGTTGGGGGAGGGGGGTCAAAACCTTGACCAGTTGGTCCTCAGGAAGCTGTTGTTTGCACAGTGCAAGAAGAGTGGACGAACCCAGGAAAGGAGAGCTACAATAACTTAGTTTCTGGGGTTGCAGTTCTTTTTGCCTTCAGTTGACTGGATTTGTGGAACTGGACTATTGTTGGTTATATGTCATCTTTCTGAAGCACTGGGAATTTTATGAGAGTTCAAGGCTTCAGTCTATTGTGGATGTCTAGGTAAGCAACTGGACTGGCTTGATACGTGTGTTCCTGACTGCTGTCTATGTGGGAGTTTTAACTGTCTCTGTCCTTGTCCTTGCAGGGACTCAGGCCATGAGTCATTGTCTATGACTACGTTGGCTGTCTGTACATCAGTGAGTGTCCCAGCCAGCCAACATCCAGGAGGAACACGTGGGAGACACCTACACACACAATACAGATCTGGACTTTCTTTCTCACATATCGCACACACCCTGAGGCATGGATACACTGGTGAAGAAGACTCTGGCATTGCCCATTAAGACGCTGTCCAGCTGTGTGACTGGGGTGAAAGAGGAAGAGGTGTGGGTCGTACACCAAGCAAAGAGGGGTGCAGGGAGAGTAAAGAGTCCACCTCCACAAACGGGGCACACCAAGGGCCCCCCTGTCATACGTTCATACCAAGCTGACCTGGAGAAAGAAAGGTGAGTGACCACAAAAATTAGCCAAACATGAGTGAAACATGATGAAACCTGACTCATTTGGTCAATAAGATGATAATCAGCCAGTCTACTAAAAGGACTATGTTCTGACCATGAAAATGGAGATTGATTGTGATGGGTTTGAGAGCAGTTCAGCATTGAATGTGTGTGTGTTGTATTTCAGTGTGTGTGTACTTTCTTACTGTGTACAATGTGGTTGTTGTGTTGACTCCAGGAAGTTGAGGGAAGCCCTGAAGGCTCAGAAGAATGCAGAGAGATCTGCCATGAGGGCTCACTTCCGGAAGAAGTATCAGCTGTCCATGGTTAGTGTGTGACATTGGTAGACCAAATAAACCTTTACCCTCTAACTCGCCCCATTTCCATACATTCCTACAGAGCACTGCTTCACAAAATGGCATGACATCATCACAGTTCTGAAACTCACAGTGTTTGTTACTTTTGGTGTTTCATGGCTGTAACACAAGAAGTGAAATGTTCCATGAGTATATTTCAGCAGTATTTTCTGAATTTCTTTCTCAATCTAACATTCTCTTTCCGACCCTTTCAGAGCTCCAAGGACACCATCCACCTGAGTACGGTTGGGGGGAAAGTGGCACTCCCACGTGAGTTGACTAAAATTATTCATCCAGAGACCCCAGCCAAGGACGATGGCCACATCCTGCTGAACGCCTTCCAAGGCCTGAGCTTCAATACAGGGCTGCTTAGAGGCACTCAGAGCAAGTCACCTATTCCAGGCTCAGCTAATGGAGAGCCCTGCAAAATCATGTGATCAAAGAGGACATGCCACACAGAATGAACACGCAACAGGCTAAAACCATTTAACATGCTGGTATAATGTAAAAACAACATGACATTTTAACCCCACGTCAACAGCATCAAGGACTACTGCTCCCTCAGACAACTATGTGGCCCTTCTTTTCCTCCTCTCTTTGTATGTTTTTTCTCAGTCTTTGTCCAGTGGTGTTCTTGTGTCTCATCGTTTTCTACCGTTATTTCTGTGAACTGTATCGTAGCTGCTGCACTGTTTGTGTGACGTTTGATTGCAGGGCACACATTGGCTGTCACAGTTACATCTCTATCCCGATACGTCTCTTTCTCCCTCTCTTCATTTATCTCAATTTTATCCCTCTCACCTGTATCTGCCTCTCTCTGTCTGTTTTTCTTTTCGTTTGATTGCCTCTGCTTCGGTTTCTATCTCTGTTTTTGTCTGTCATTGTCTCCCTCTGTTTCTGTCATTTTTTCTGTCTCCGGTCTGTGAAGGTAACTTAGGGGAATGTACATCTTGAGTGACATCATCACTTATGTCCCTCGCAATTGGACAACACAGTCACTGTTACTATTTGCATAGAACTGGAAAACTTGACAACTCACTAACTTACTTGATGAAACTGGATTGGACCTGTTTTAGAACATTCAGCCCAGTATTAGGTCATGTTAACATCAGCTTATAATGCCTTGTTCCCAATTTATTCCCCAGAGATTCTGAATATAATCTTAACCAAATATGAATATATCGTCTCCAACAATGGGAATCATTGTATGCAGAGCAAAATGGCTTAAAATTGCCTCTGGGCTGTCAAGCTCCTTCATATTGTGCTCTGGAATTATGGATACATCTAGTTCTTTAACCCTTTTTTTAAATATTTGATGTGTTTGTTAAGTGACAAAGCTGATACAAAATATATATTCTCAAAGTCGCCGTGATGTCATTTCCATTAAACATTGGTAAACTTGTAAAAAACTAAGCAGTGATCATCCTCTCAGCGCTTCAACCTTTCTTGTTACATTTTTGTATACAATTGTTCTAATTGGTCATGTTTATAAGCCAAATTCTGTTCTTATATTGTTAGTAACTTATTGTCAACTTACTGGACAGAGGTTGCAGTAACCTGACTGATGTACCAACCTCTTAATAAACAGACTTTTTTTTGTCAATGTGTTCAATCGTTTAATGAAGGCCAGCTTGGTAGGTGTCTATAGCTGTGTTCTCACTGACAGCCCAGTTCTCACACATTTTCACTAATTGGTCTTTTGCCTAATCCCATCAAATCTTTTTCAGAGCTGATCTGAATGGTCAAAAATGAGAAAAATAAAGATCAGAATTGGACTGCGTATGAAATTGTTTTTAATTGTTTGTGACATTGAATGTGTCACTGAGTATGTGTGTCTGTTTGTTTGTTTGCGCGTGTGTGTTTTTTATCCTACGCCAGCCTGACATTTGGGCTGTGTTGTGTTTCTCTTGAACTCTGGGCTTCTGGGACATAAATCATCATCTGTATCATCTCTTTGAGAGCTGGAGGACATAGAGGAGAGGGAGGAGAGGAGGGAGGGAACAGCCATTTCGGTTGTACAGACTGCTGAGGACCTGAGTGTGTCAACTCAAACCATGTGGAGGGTTTCGCTGCGCCTGTCCTCGTTCAACGGGTACAGGGGGATGTGTGTGTCTGTGCTTCCGACGCTCTCTGTGAGGGCTCGCAGGAGGATGTGTGTGTGTCCGACGAGGACGGAGGTTGACCCGAGGAGGAAGAGGGATCCACTGCGGGGTCAGAGGGGCACCAGGGGATTTGAAGAGATTCCCCACACAGGAAGAAATGGCTGGATGAACCTGGTGAAATTCTGGAGAGATGACCAGTTCAAAGTGTTACACAAACACATGGAGAAGACCTTCAACACACTTGGACCTATTTACAGGTTTGTGGGTGTGTGTGTGTGTGTGTGATAGTGTGCCTGTACTGTCAGACATGTTTCTATCATGTATTGGGTGTATTTCCAGGGAGCATCTGGGAACCCAGAGCACAGTCAACATCCTGCTGCCTTCTGACATCAGTGAACTGTTCCGCTCCGAGGGCCTTCACCCACGCCGCATGACCCTCCAGCCATGGGCTACACACAGAGAGATACGGCAGCACAGCAAGGGGGTCTTTCTCAAGTACGTAGTTGTCTGTGTGAGTGTAAGATAGAGACTGTCAATATACTGTAAAATTAACATGATTTAAGGCCAGGCACCACCCTCTAATAGTCCCCCGACCCCCCCTTTACTCTTATCAGACAGAAAGTTTACTGGTTGAGAGTACTCATACAACCCTGTTTCCAAAAAAGTTGGGACGCTGCGTAAAATGAAAATAAATACAGAATGCAATGATAGGCAAATCCTTTAAATCCTATATTCAATAGAAAATAGTACAAAGACAACATATTAAATGTTGAAACTGAGAAATGTTATTGTTTCTCGAAATGCCCACTTTGAATTTGATGCCAGCAACAAGTTTCAAAAAACGTTGGGACAGGTGGTGTAATGCTAAAAAACTTCACCTGGTGGAACATCTCACAACTATTTAGGTCAATTGGCAACAGGTAAGTAACATGACAGGGTATTAAAAGATCATTCCAGAGAGGATGGGTATGTCAGAAGTGAGGATGGGGAGGGGTTCACCACTTTGAAAGACTGGGTAAATATAATGTTTCTTAATGTACAATTGCAGAAGAGTTTGGGAATCTCATCTACGGTACATAATATCATTAAAAGATTCAGAGAATCCAGAGAAATCTTTGTTTGCAAGGGACAAGGCCAAAAACCAATATTGGATGGTCGTGATCTTCGGGTCCTCAGACGGCACTGCATTAAAAACAGACACGATTCTGTAGTGAAATCACTGCATGGGCTCAGAAACACTTCCAAAAACCATTTTCTATGAACACAGTACATTACTGCATCCACAAATGCAAGTTAAAACTCTACCATGCAAAGAAGAAACCATATATAAACATGTTCCAGAACCGCCACCGTCTTCTCTGGGCCTGAGCTCATTTAAGATGGACTGAGGTGAAGTGGAAAACTGTCCTGTGGTCTGACAAATCAAAATTTGAAATTCTTTTTGGGAATCATGGACGCTACGTTTTACAGACCAAATAGGAGAGGGACCATCCGGCTTCTTATCAACGCACAGTTCAAAAGCCAGCATCCGTGATGTTATGGGGGTGCATTAGTGCACATGGCGTGGGTGACTTGCACATTTGGGAGGGCACAATTAATGCTGAAAAATATATGCAAGTTTTGGAGTAACACACCGCCATCCAGACAAAGTCTTTTTCTGGGAAGGCCTTGCTTATTTCAGCAAGACAATGCCAAACCACATTCTGCATGTACTGTATTACAACAGCCTGGTTCCTTAGGAAAAGAGTCTGGGTGTTAATTCAAAATGGGCATATATTTTTCCAAAAACAATAACATTACTCAGTTTCAACATTTGTTATGTTGCCTTTGTACTATTTTTTTAATTAAATATAGGGATAATGATTTGCACATCATTGCATTCTGTTTTTATTTACATTTTACGCAGCGTCCCCACTTTTTTGGGACTCAGCATTTGTTGGGGGATAATTTTTTTGAGCAGTATAGTTGCAAAATATCCCCAAATCTGAAAATTGACAGATTGATGCAAAATCACAATTTTTAACTGTGGTGCCTGGCCTTAATATGTTTATCCCTTTGTTCAGAGGTGAATGCTTGATCATGTAACTGTGTTATTTGACTGTGGTCTCATCAACCACCCAACAGGAATGGGGCTGAGTGGCGTGCCGACCGTCTCCTGCTCAACAAGGAGGTGATGATGACTTCTGCTGTGCATTGCTTCTTGCCGCTCCTAGACGAGGTGGCAAGGGATTTCTGTCGTCTGGTGGGGACCCGGGTAGAGAAGGAGGGAGCAGGGCAGGAAGGGAGGCGCAGCCTAACAATCGATCCCAGCCCTTACCTCTTCCGCTTTGCCCTGGAAGGTGGTTGTATTCTTTTATATTTTTCATTTCCATATATCTTCATTTGACGTGTTGGTTTGGATGTGATTTGTTGTGGATGTGGTTTGGCGTGGATGTGTGTTGGTCTCGATGTGTGTTGGTCTCGATGTGTTTTGGATTGGATGTGTGTTGATGTGGATGCGGTTTGGTGTGGATGTGTGTTGGTGTGGCTGTGTTTTGGACTGGATGTGTTTTGGTGTGGATGTGTTTTGGATTGGATGTGGTTTGGGGTGGATTTGTGTTGGTGTGGACGCAGTTTGGTGTGGTTGTGGTTTGGGGTGGATGAGTGTTGGTGTGGATGAATGTCTGGACTGTGACTGTATTTTGGAATGACAGAGCTTTACTTAAACATGTTATACAGTATAAAAGCCAAGACCCTATCTCCCTGTAAGGTCTGTACAGTGGGTTGTCTTCCAGACTGATAGTGTTTCTGACAGAATTCTTCCTCTTAACTGTTGCTCAGATCAATGTAGTCAATAATAACATAGAATAAGACCTTGCCCAGAGAGGAACTCTGCCTCACCCAGCCTCTCTCTCTCTCTTTGTCTTTCACTCAATCACTTCAAAATACTTCATTCACCAGTGATTGCATACCCATATTCCTTTAGGACTCATTAGGAAATAAGAGTAAACATACATTTAAATATAAATGCTTGAAGTACATATCTGTATCTGTACCATGTTAGAGTTAATGTGGAAAATCTGCATTCTCTCACCACGGTCTGGCTCTTTGAAAAACAGCTTTGATGTGTCTGTCTGGAATGTGGCACATTAGCTTATGTGTGTGTGTGTGTGTGCGTGTGTCTGTGTGCGTGCGTGTGTGTGTGCCTATGTGTGCATGTATTTGTAAGGGGATAATCTTTTAAGGTTTCCAAGGGCTTTCTCTACACTTAGCTCACTATGCCCAGGGAGTTAAGGCGCCATTGCAGTAAGACCCCAAAAAACATGATGACGCTCTTAGCATCCCATCATTTCATGGCAGTTAGACAGGGCCAGGTGCTAATCTACATCTGAGGGAATAGATGAAAGGAAATTCTATCCCTTTTACTGACGTGACTCTTATGCAATGTCAGTCAGTCGCCTGTCTGTCTGTTTACAGCAGATATGAGTCCAATCATACAGGAGGAGTAGGGCTAGGGAATCTCAATCTTCACATTCTCTCTCCCCCTGTCTCCCTCTCTCCCTCCCTCACTCACTCTCTCCCTCTCATTCTCTTTCTCCAGCCAGTTGTCATGTCTTGTATGGGGAGCGTATCGGCCTCTTCACCTCCTCTCCCTCCCAGGAGTCCCAGAAGTTTATCTCCGCAGTAGAGAGAATGTTGGCCACCACACCTCCTCTCCTGTACCTGCCCCCCCGTCTGCTGTGGCGCGTGGGAGCCCCCCTCTGGAAGGAACACGCCAATGCTTGGGATCATATCTTCAGCCATGGTGAGGTGGACACAAAAACTATCATCCCAAAAAGGACATAATAAAATATACAAAGTCATCCCTATAGTTTGATGATAATGTTGACATAATGTCTTCTCTCAACCCCTGTCCCACCCGTTGGATTCATCCCTCTCCTACCTGTTGAACTCATCCCTCTCCTCACCTCCCAACCCCCAGCCGAGACCAGAATCCAGAGAGGCTGCCAGCGTCTGCGCAGCAGCCAGTCTAGAGGAGCGGTTGGTGAGGAGGGGGTGTTCACTGGGGTCCTGGGCCAGCTGATGGATAAAGGACAGTTATCTCTGGAGCTCATCAGAGCCAACATCACTGAACTCATGGCTGGGGGAGTTGACACAGTGAGTGCGCACGTGTGGGTATGTGTGTATCCAAATCTCAGACTGTGTGTGGGTTTGTGTGTGTGTTTCGTGCGGGTACAGAATGTATGTTCGTTACACCGCTTATGTGTTTAAATATGACATGAGTGTGGGTATGTCTTCAGACGGCGGTGCCCCTACAGTTTGCCCTTTACGAGCTGGGTCGTAACCCGGCAGTGCAGGAGCATGTCAGAGGTCAAGTGCGGGCAGCGTGGGCCAGGGCAGGCGGTGACCCTCACAAAGCCCTACAAGGGGCGCCACTACTGAAGGGGCTTGTCAAGGAGACCCTGAGGTATGCCTCATGTTATGGTAATGATGGAGTGAATCAATGTGGTAAATCAATGCGGTGAATCAACGCGGTGAATCAACGCGCTGAATCAATGCAGTGAATCAATGTGGTGAATCAATGCGGTACGTGTCCATCTGTCTCAAAGGTTATATCCAGTGGGAATCACTGTCCAGAGATATCCAGTCAGAGACATCGTCATCCAGAATTACCATATACCTGCTGGGGTGAGATCAGTCTCTGTCCGAACACACACAAACACATGCACACCAAACACACAATTTAGGTTAACATCACCTCCTGGGTTAAACAAAGGAATTGTTTGTTCTCCTTCTCATCGCAATAAATGACGAGGTAGAACAGAAAGCTAGCTAGCTCCGGACCTCGTAGGGTATGACTCATCTGTCTGTGGTGTGTGTTGTGCACCCTGACAGAGGTCTGAGAGCTGTAACACATCCCTGGGTTTTTTACCTCTGCCATGCCACTTCAATTAAAACTTTTTATAGTGAAAGTGGATTTATTCAAGTTGTTATGCTTTCATAAAACTGCAAATTCATTTTTTCATATGAGCACTTCTCTGACCTCTCTTCATGCCAAAACAGCATCCTTCGATCTCTGCATTTTACTAACCATGTTGGAAAAACGATTCCAATTAAACAAAATTAACCCCAAACACCTAACCTTAAACTTATGCCTAACCCTAACTCCTAACCCCCTGTTTAACCCCTGTTGTAACTTTTACCCTTAACCCAACCCCTAAGACTAAACCCTTCTCCAAATTGGGGCTTGACACACGGTCACTCAGGCACATACACACGGACATGAATACACACACACACACACACACACACACACACACACACACTAATCTCCTTGTCTGCATGCATAACTACCTACCTGAGGCATTTAGCACTGACACTGATCCTTTTCTCCCCTTGGCTGTCTTTCTGTCTCTCTTTCAGACGTGTGTCCAGGCGTGTCTGTATCCTCTAGGGAGGAGTCAAGATGTGTTTCAGGATCCGGAACATTTTGACCCTGGTCGCTGGGGGGCTCAGGAATCTGGAGAGGGGGGCGGCGGAGGAGGGTTCCGCTCCCTGGCGTTTGGTTTTGGGGCCAGGCAGTGTGTTGGCAGGAGGATTGCAGAGAACGAGATGCAGTTGCTACTGATGCATGTGAGTAAAGAGGGAAGTATCTCTGACAGGATAGGGGAAAGGAAAGGGTATGACGTATAGAAAAAAAGAAACTTTTAAATTTGACAGTGGTGTGAGGAATGATACAAAGTGAGAAAGAAAAGTCTGGAGAAGATTAGTTGAGTCACTGTAGCAGATCAAAATATAATAATGATCGCCCCCAAAATGTTTCTCTCTCTCTCTTTCTAGATCCTTTTAAGTTTCCGTCTCAGTGTGTCATCTTCAGAGGAGCTCAACACTAAATACACACTCATCCTTCAGCCTGAAACCCCACCATGCATCACATTCAGCACGCTCTGACACACCCACCAACTCATTAATGATAATCACGCAAATAAATGACATGAGCAGCCATATGCCAAAAGTCAGTTAACTCACCAAAACAACACCCTCACAACTAGGTACACATGGAAATGTCAATGAATCTTTTGCATTTTTTTTATCATTATGTCCATTTATTTTGCTGCAGCAGGATACTTTTCAATAGACATGAATTTCTCTCCCAAATGTTCATTTTCAATGTGGGAAGCCCCAAATAAGGGGGACACAATAAATATTAGATGAGCCTTTGAGAGAAGCCTACCAATGATAGTCAGTGGTGTACACAAGATGGCGGTAAAACCCAACAAAGTTACGTGAAATAATCTATCGTAAACGGAATGAAATCATTTAGTGAACCTCAGCACGAGTGTGCGTCTTCATTCATTACTGGCTCCTGAACCTCACAAAGTTGGTGTTTTTTCGTCTAAAGGTAAATCTTTTTATTTTTAGGAAATATATGATTACAACAGCGTATTAGAATTCAGTACTTCCAAAAATGAGTCAGTTTCAATAATTAGCAGAATCACTGCAACGATTCATAGACTCAAATAGAACAACTGATTTCTGACAAGTTTACAGTACTGAATGCAATTTCAGGAATTTTTTTTCTTCAAAGGGCATGATGACATGTTTTGTTGACATAGTTGAGGACTGCATACAGAAGTTTTACCTTTTTAAAGCAGTTTGGTTATGTCAAATTCTGTGACATACCCATCACCAAACATTGGATTAAAATATTAAAATTGTCTGTTTATTTTTGCAGGTGTTGAACTAAATTGTGCATTGCAAAAAAGATTTAAGTTAAGATACATTTAATGAATATCTCTCCAATTATGATCTTAAGACTTTAATGACATACTGTAAAACAGAAAGCCAGTCCTTAATTCATTCCTGACATATAGGTTTAGTGCTTGATGCCATAGGGTGTGTTGTATAAATGTGCTCCACTGTTATATGTTTTGACAGGGTGTTATTTCACATTAAGTGTGTGCTGAATATAGCTGTGAATAGAGTTTAAGTGAAGTGGGCTTCACAGTGTAACTTCTCCTCAATCAACTCCAGTACAAAGGTCTGTTTGTGTTCTGGTTACTGATTGACACTCTCTGTTGGCCTCTCTCTGCAGTGCGTGTGGTAATGTTCATGCATGCGTGCTGGACTTGACAAAGGAGTAGATTTCTCTTGCTTTCTAACCCTGTTGGTTTTCAACAAGCTTCAAGGCTGGTCCTAATCACTTCACATTCAGTACATATAAAGACACGTAGTGTCCGTGAGTGGATAGTCTGCTCAGTTCACCCAACGACTTTGTGATCTAGCCAGACCAATTTTTCATAAGTGATCTGATTAGATGTTGGTACATCTATATGATTAAATGTATAGAAATATAATGAAAGGAGTGGGCATCCCCATCCACTTCAATGATAGGCTGTTCTATTTGTTCTTGTTCTATACATTCAATCCTACGCTATTGCCAACACCTATTTAGATCACTTTTCACAAACTGGGCCCTGTGAC
The DNA here is from genome assembly GCA_016801175.1 of Esox masquinongy. NCBI lineage: Eukaryota > Metazoa > Chordata > Actinopteri > Esociformes > Esocidae > Esox > Esox masquinongy. The sequence goes on along the minus strand of JACXGI010012845.1, from coordinate 9,361 downwards.
CAGGAACTGTGACAGGCTAGCGTCACATAATGTTATTTACTCCTCGTACAGATCTAAAGGAAACCGCTGAACGGGGCCAGTAGGTAAAATAGACCTGCATCCACGGTCCTCATGACGTCTACAATTTCATTCATCTATAAAAGACGCTGAGGACAAAAATAAGGTTGACCTTAACCTCAACCTAACCCTAGACGAAAAGAAAATAACATGCCCTGCTCAAAAGATGTGAAAAGGTCATTATGTCTACTTGGTAAGCATCCAGTCTGACCTGTGTAACACTGAACACTGTGAATGGTTGGTGTATATGGTGAGGGGTGGAGAGAGGAGGTGGAGAGGAGACCCTGAACACTGTGAATGGTTGGTGTATATGGTGAGGGGTGGAGAGAGGAGGTGGAGAGGAGACCCTGAACACTGTGAATGGTTGGTGTATATGGTGAGGGGGTGGAGAGAGGAGGTGGAGAGGAGACCCTGAACACTGTGAATGGTTGGTGTATACGGTGAGGGGGTGGAGATAGGAGGTGGAGAGGAGACCCTGAACACTGTGAATGGTTGGTGTATACGGTGAGGGGGTGGAGAGAGGAGGTGGAGAGGAGACCCTGAACACTGTGAAT
>JACXGI010012844.1:0-21925 GCA_016801175.1 Esox masquinongy | reverse complement strand
TTCCAATTAATCCAATAAACCTCGATCTTCCAGAATCTGACTTTTTATCTGAACATAACCCAAAATCTAATGATGCTTAAGCCTGTTCTGTTATTTGTGTTTTATTCATGTTTTTAATTGCTTCAAAACATTGTTGAAAAATAAATGGCAATTACTCGAAAAGGGTATTGACATTGTTGTATATAAAAATTAAGATATCTGTAGCTTTTCGCGCATAAAGTAAATCTGCAGTAGTCTGCAATTAAATTAAAGTAAATCTGCAATTGTTGTGAAACGGTGTTGAATCAAATGCTCTAAACAACTTCATGTATAAATTTTTTCAAATGCTGACAACAAAGACTGTTAAAATTGGGCCCCTGTTATGTGTGTTTACATATACAATAGATGTTTGTGTGATAAAATTGCTGAGTAATGAAGCTGTGGATATATTTCTAAAATGTTTACATATTTATATTTCTAAAATGTTTACAGATTTTCTAATCAGCAGAAATCTGAATGTTTGTGTAACTTTTCTGAAATTCCGTGGGTACCTCCTGTATATAGAATAAAAGATTACGATGGTGATGTGATTGTTGGGACCTTTTATGAACAGGAATTACTGAAAATAATCGTGGCTAAGGATAAAACTTTTAAAGTGGAAGCAGTTCTGGGTGTGAAAGTACAGAAAGGGAAGAAAATTAGTCTCATGAAATGGCTTGGTTGGCATGAGAAATTCAACATTTGGATAGCATCGGAACAACTCCTTGACCTACAAACTGGATAAAACACTAGGATTTGCTGGACCACATCATTTACATCGACTGCAATCAGCATGGGTGACGGTGGTTTCGAGTTTGAGCTATACCACAAAATTTGCCAAAGGTATAGATTTGAAAGGTGATTGGGAAGTATCTTTGATAGAATTCCAATACTTGCAGAGTGACAGAAAGAGGTTGGTGGAAGCTGATTCTAAAATAACTTGTCGTTGACTCGCCGGTGCCTTAAATAGCATCTTCAAAAGTGTTACATTTCTACGAATGCATTTAGAAATTATCAAAATTTCTTAGGAACTTACACAACAGGCCAATCCCCGGAAAACAACCCCATTCTCAGACGGTAGTCTTCTGGTGTTGTAGCTTTAAAGTCAATAAGTAAATAACCAAAAGGTGGATGTGTTGTGTCTTTAAAACTCTCCATGAACAACCGAGAAAGACCGGGGTATATCTGTCTGCCTAAAATACTAATCTGCTGATTGTCACAGGGGTTTTTAAACAAGATTATGTAATTTGTTTTCAAGTTAATAGTTCTACTAGATTTGCCTATAACAAACATGTTTTGGACAAGTTAAATTGCACTCAGGTTACGGTGGTATGAATATTGTGTGAAAACTCTCTCCATCTCCAAACTCTTTGATGCACTTTTCATTAAATCATCAGTAATTAAAAGGTTGTTTTTCTGAATCAGTAACAGATTGTCATCACACAGCGATGTTGATAGACCTTCTATAAAAGTAATCTCCCTCAACATTTCATCATACAGCAGTTGCCAACATGAATAAACCTAGATGATATTCTGAATTTCTTTGGAGAAAAAAACATCAGCATTATCCAGCAAAATCTTCACAAAATACATTTTACGCAAGTTACTGGGCCTGCTAATGACGCAGCTGAATGGGTGTTGCAGTCGTGGGTCAAACCCGCTATCCATCCTAGAATGTGATTTAATACCCAGAAGGCCTTGTGCTGTAATCAGGGACCAGTACACACTTGTTGTACACAACTCTGAAGCACTTGGACACTACTCTGTTCTTCAATGTGAATGCTCTTTTATCTCTAACAATTGTGTCTGCATTAGCAAGGACCACCACTTTCACCTCGTACAAAGTTATCAACCAATCTTGTTAGCGTCTCCAAATTTACAATACCCGAGTTGTAGCTGTTGAGTGTAATGCCTTTTGCTTTGAGACAGGTCAGACCTTTAACAGTTTTGTAACCGTACGTCTTTGGCCCACCACTGACAAACTGTGCGATGGTGTCACCATCTTTTAACTCGTCATCCAAGAATGGCCCCAGAGGGGGCACCTAATCCCCGTGGCGTGTGACAAAGATCACTAAATCGGTGTCTATGTAGAGTACACGTCTATCCAACTTCTCCAAGAGTGAATACAACTCGAGTCGAGCATAAGCCATTGTGAAATAAAAACGTTGCCATTACATGGTTTGATTGGTGTCTGTTTTGTATAATGCCACTGTACCATCACAACTGTGTCTGAGATGAAAGAGAAATGACTAACTTCTATTTCACTGGAAAAAAGGTAGTGGCTAAACTCCTCCGGATCTGTAATTAACATTTTGTTCATGAGGTTAGTCCACTCACCCATCTTACCCCAAAGACTATTCATTGCCAATTTAGCTAAAGATCGCCTAGCACTGTTTACAACAATGTTTTCCTTATCAAGCGGCACACCCACCTTTTCATGATATTCACAAATATACTTTTCTTTAGCATCATCGTCAACCGCTGATGGCGGGAAGCCGCTAGTTTCCAGCTTGTGCTTCAGGAATGTTCTCATGTAATCTGCAAAAAGATTATCTGATGTCCTGGTGAAATCCCAGACTTCAAATATTTTCACAATGCGATAACCTTTCTCAACAGCCTTGACCAGCTCAATAGAAATCCAGGTACCAGTTAAAGCTCTTTCTGAATCAGTATGTGAGCAATCAGTTACCTGGTTTTCAGACTCTGCACATAATCTACACAAGGGAAAGAACAGCTTACCACAGACCCTGTGCGGTAAAACAGGGTGGTAAAGGCCTTTCAGCAGACACACGGTAGCCCTGACAATACCAAAGTATGCGTCTAGTGGTTTGAAATCTCGAAAGATTATGTTTGGGTGCCCAATCAGATAAGTCTTTATCTTGTTGCACAATGGGTAAAGACTACAGACATCGTTATACTGAATAGTCTCCCCTTCTTGAGACGCAAACTTCAAATAAATTGCGTTGGGCCGACCGCCAAAAAGAGCATCCCGAGGGTCAAAGCACTCTGGAGCATCAAACGTCTTCAAGAAAGCTTGGACATCTGCAGATGTGTTTTTAAGCTGATTCCACTCACAATCCCTTATGTATTGAACATGTATGTTGTGTTATTCTTTCAAAGCCTCCAGCTTTGCCAGCCATTGCTGGTGCATTAACCCGTTCTGAATCTTTGTCACCGGGTTGGTGCTTGTTGAACAATGACACTTTGGGTGACCGTGCCAGAAACAGCCTAACAATTCATAGGCTGTGCACACACCATCATGTTCGGTGTATCCATCAACATTGTATGCCCCGATTTTCATTTCACCCCAGTTCAGGGCATGCTGTATCGATATATTCTCACCAGAAGCCACATATTCAAGACATTGTATCAAGCTGTTTGAGAATGTCTTCTGACAACAATTGTTGTTGTTTGAGGGGACCAAGGCAATTGTGTCCTTGGTGAGGAATCTGCTGCAAAACACTTTCATACAAGCTGAAGCAATCGTAATTGACCTGAAGGGGTCAACACCACCACATGCCAGGAACTCGAGTCTGTAACGCATACAACCCTCTCTCAAGATGACCACATCATTCACGCAGTAACCCTTTATTTCATCCTCCATGACAAAGATGTCTGTGGAAACCGTTTCATACCATTGCAAAAACACTTATTTTCCTTTAGCCATCATGGTATTCACACCGTAGTAATGTGGTTCTGGATGGGGTCCAACATAGTTCTCATTCTCTTTGACGTTAAACTTGTAAGGAAAGTAGCCTTTTTTCTAATCCTTAAAACCCATAGCACGTTGCAAAGCCGCCAGCTTCATCGGTACGAAACAATGACTATCAATGTATCTCTGATTGAATGTGCTGTCTGTAAAAATCATGAGCTTGCTACCATTAGCAATAAGTGTTGTGCCAATACCATTGTTAGCAAGGTACTGCATCAAAATGTAACCATCGAAACCTTTTGAGTTGTGTGCTATAAAGGTGCAGTCAGTATGTTTCGGTTGCCTAAACTTTTGGAAAAAAGCAGCAACACAACCATCTCCGGCTGAACACCACGTCTCGTTATCAAAGCTTATTGCATACACAAAATTTGCAATGTGTATACCATTCCCAGGATTGGCAATTGTCTCAAAATCATAAAATATGTAGCACTCACTGAGGTCCTCGGGATTAGAGGGTTTTATGAAACACTGATGCTTCATTTCAACAGTCAGATCGACGTTACAATTGGCACACATGTTAACCGTGCACTTGTGCGCTTTATAGTTGGTAATACTAACGGTATATTGATAACCACAATCGACAAAGTATTTCTTCTGGTCACACCTGCTAACCCAACAACCAGCACCCTTGTGGAACTTTAAGCCTTTATGATGGCCATAACAAAAGTCAGAATAACATATCTGCTTACTATACTATCGTACATCTATCCTGCTCACTTACTTTCCGGGCACTGCTTTATGTTACAAGGTTGGGTATGACAATCTTGATGAAGGCAGACACTAAAGCTATGTTTACAGCCATGATCACCGCGTGTGTTAAAACCTGTATAACACCACTCACAGACATATGACACACCCAGAAAACCCTTCAGATTCATGATGCCATAGAAATGGTTATTGTGTAAGCACATAAAGGCAGTTCTAGGGTGGGGGTCCTTGCTGTTTTGAAACTTGGTAAAGTGACCATCCCATGTTCAATGAAAGACAACAATTGTAGACCCTGTCATTTCTTCAAACTGCACAATATCTGTGAATGCCACACAATCATCTAACGCTAAACCAGCTCCCGCATGTAGCTCACGACCACTAACCAGGGTCTCAGCATATGGGTACTGTGGTTTCAACATGCCCATCAAACAAACGGAAAAACATGTAGAATCATTATTAAGCATGACATATACATTAATTCTTTTTTATTGATAATCTGATCTATCAATAGTGTGAGTTTTATGCCGCAGGGCACCACCCTCACGGTTGTTGACAATTTGGACCACCAGCTCTAGTGATTCATCAACCAAAATCTCTGCATTACTCTGAATAACACTTTCAAGTAAATGACCAAACATGTGTTCATTATATTCATTTGCTCTCATGGTCACATGTACAGGGGAGATCAGAGATTCATCAATCAACTCAATCTGCAGGCGGTCACCAGGCTCATGTAAAAAATCTGAAGCTCTAAAAATCAAAGTATCCAAGCCTTCCATAATGAGTGCATAGAATGTGCCAAAATCACCAACTTCAACATTATTTTGGAAATGTATCAACTGTCGTAATTCCACATTGTCAAACTCATTACGTTGTATTACTCTAACATCACCACCACGTTGTGCTAAAGATCTGAACCTTTCGAAATAATCTGGGTTGTTGCAATGAGTTTGCGTCAGACAGTTTGTGGTGGAGTCAACTAGATCATGTAAAAAATGGGGGCTACTAATCTCGGTTAACAAACCTTGCATCTGTGAATTAATGTCTGTATCGCTGTGTAACAAAGTATTGGCTGGTTTATTTGTATTTTGGGGTGTGGTCTGTTGATAATGTGTAGATGTTGATGGTTGTTCCGTGTCTGGTCTGTTATTAACATCATCAGTAAGAATTTCTATAGCTTCACACATTCTGGATTGTCTATCAGGTTTTTTAGGATCATGTTTCAATTAAATTATAATAACAACAATTGGTGTACGATCCACTTACAAGTTAAAACAATATTCTGTCTCAAGCACATTTACATACATCACAGTTTTGATGAGTTGACTGTAAATATGTATTACCTTCAGCTTTCAAGCATTGTGTAATGGGGGGAAACAATGAAACAAAAAACCCCTGAAGCTGTGCAGCCGGAAGGTGGGGGCTCCATAACTGAAGCCATTATAGTGATGTAGTCTTCATCATTACAGGGTCCTCACACTGTTGGTTGATATATAGAGTACAAAGATTAATCTGTAATAATATTGTCGTAATGCTGAAAATGTCTGTAAATAATTAGACTTACACAAAAATTATCTGTTTAGGATGTGTAAGATCACAACGTGCAGTCCAACTGACACTGATGCTGGTTACTTGGTCTGAAATAAAAACAAAGAGGGTTAACAGAAGACCAAGCGTATACAGGTATTTAAAGCTGATTATTAATAATGTTAAAAGCCTACTTACCAAGATTAGAAGGTCCAAAAATGTGTTTTCCAAACAAGGCTGGGTATATAATTCCACTCAACCTAAACCAGAGATATAAAACAGACAATATGAAAGACAGATGAAAGCGCATGGATTGCTCCATCATGTAATTGTTTAATACATTTTTAAAAAGTTCAAATGTGTCATTTGTTAGCGTTTATAATTGCAAACACAATTCAAATCAATTCTTTCAAACAAAATAACTTGTACTTACTATGTAAATGGCCTACTCTGCGCTGGAAGTGGCAGATGTCTTCTGTACCAGCCACGGATTTAATGACAACACAACCGGTACACCTCCAAAAGGATACGACTCTTAACTTTGTCATTGGTTACACGTCACTGTTGAGCACTTTAGAACTGTATCGTTTACATTAAATAAAATTTTTATACGGATGAAGCTAAACTATTTAGTTCAGGTAGTTGATTTGTTTGACAACCACATTCACTGATTGATACTTCCAGTCTGGTAGAAACACCATTCTCGTTAGTTATCGCGTCTTTGCCACGACATCACATCATTTCATTTTATCTATTAACAACAAACTCATACGCTTACATACACTAGCCAACAATATTATCTTAATATTGCCATTAATCTCTTTAAAACGACATTTAACACACAATATAAGACCATAATACAGCATACAAAAATCAGAATTAATTTCATGCTTCAATACCCGGAAGTCTTGCATCCACACACACACATGCACACAGACACACACACACACACCCGCGCGCGCACACACACACAGAGATGTATTTACTAACTCACAAACACTACAGTTCGTAAGCATCATTGCCTGTTAAAGAATTCTACCAATTTGTAGAAAACAAGCTCACGTTAATGCTTGTACAATTTGAGAAGACGCGCTTACAAACGTTTTGTTTATCTGAAATAACATATCTTAAAATATCCACAAATCAGCGTTGTCCATGCAAACTTAAACTCATCCTTCTGGGTGATTTTGTAACTTTTTTGCCATATAATGCAACTCAAAATTTAATGCTGACTTAAAACATCAAATTTGATTTCACAAAGCATCATTGCTCACACATACACATGTACCAAAGTCATCAGTTTTATTTTTAACACTATTTTTAACCCAACTACGATAAATGAAACATAGCCATAATGTCTGCTCAACCCAGGTTTGGTTTGTTACTTCTAAATACCAACGTCGTCCACACAATGTATGTATTAAGTAGTGCAATGGTGGATTACAAACCTTATGTAAACCCGGGTGTTCATCAACCAGAATGTACTAAGGATTATTTTCTATTTTGTGGACCATTACAATGGGCGGATCTGATCTTAAGATTTCATGTTAAAATAAAAAATGGGCAGAAACTCTCCAAATCGTAAGTCCCAACCCCTTCTTTATATCTTACACAAAACAGAAGATTTAGTAAATGCTCTCACACTTGAAAATCTATGCTTCATAAAATGGCACAACTCCATTTTACACAAGCATTGCAAAACATGAAAGGTCAACACTGGTTGGATATAAACCATCTATTACATACCATCTGATGTAATACTTACAGTTATGCTCATAAGTTAGCATACCCTAGCAGAAATTGTGAAATTTTGGCATTGATTTCAAAAATATGACTGATCATGCAAATGATCAGCCATATTTGCACTGAGCAGGCTAGATATTGAGCCATGGGGAGAAGAAAAGAACTATCAAAAGACCTGCGTAACAAGGTAATGGAACTTTATAAAGATGGAAAAGGATATAAAAATATATCCAAAGCCTTGCAATTGCCAGTCAGTACTGTCAGTACAATCAAATACTTGAACAAAAATGAGCTGCATGGTCGAGTTGCCAGAAAGAAGCCTTTACTGCACCAATGCCACAAAAAAGCCCAGTTACAATATGCCCAACAACACCTTGACACGCCTCACAGCTTCTGGCACACTGTTATTTTTAGTGACGAGACCAAAATATAGTTACACAACCATAAACGCTATGTTTGGAGAGGGATCAACAAGCCCTATAGTGAACAGATTACCATCCCCACTGTGAAGCATGCTGCTGGCTCACTAATGTTTTGGGCATGTGTGAGCTCTAAAGGCATGGGGAATCTTGTGAAAATTGATGGCAAGATGTATGCAGCATGTTATCAGAAAACACTGGCAGACAATTTGCAAGAAACCTGCGCATGGGACGCTCTTAGACTTTCCAGCATGACAATGACACTAAGCACAAGGCCAAGTTGACCATCCAGTGGTTACTGCAGAAAAAGGTGAAGGTTCTGGAGTGGCCATTACAGTCTCCTGACCTTAATATCATCGAGAAACGTGCGGTACATGCAAGACGACCAAAGACATTGCGTGACCTGGAGGCATTTTGCCAAGATGAATGGGCAGCTATGCTACCTGCAAGAATTCGGGGCCTCATAGACAACTATTACAAAAGTCTGCACGCTATCAATGATGCTAAAGGGGGGCAATACACAGTATTAAGAACTAAGGGTATGCAGACTTTTGAACAGGGGTCAGCTCATTTTTTTCTTTGTTGCCATGTTTTGTTTTATGATTGTGCCATTCTGTTATGACCTATAGTTGAATGTGAATCCCATAAGAAATAAAAGACTGTAAAGAATGTTTTGCCTGCTCACTCATGTTTGTAGATCATTTTCATTTACTATAAAGTATAGGCCTAGTTGACAAAAGTATTTTGGTATTTTGGCCATTTTTGTGCCTTTTGTTGGTGTTGGATGGACTTTCATTTCTTTACTTGGATAGAATTTAAGTCATTAGATCAGTGTCTAACACAAACTATGAGACAGGTGTACTTGTAGCCAACCTTAAATAAATAACTTTATTTTGATTCATTTTACACCCCTAGTTACTCTCAAAATACATGATGAAAATATGTTTAGGGAAGTATGCCCAGACCCCACAAACCAAGGCTTAGCCCCCTATCCATGAATTTCTAGTGACGTCCCTGAGCTGGACATTTTTGAATTGTAAACGTTTATTGTCTTAAAATAGTAAAAGGTGGGGGAAGATATGTTTTAAGAGCGCTTGTAGATACAGCTCTGGAAAAAATTAAGAGACCACTGCACCTTTTTCTTTCCTTTCCAAAAAAGTCAAAAAGGAAAGTTTTGAGTGAGGAACAGAAGCATTCAATTTGCAGTGGTCTCTTAATTTTAAACCTTCTGTTCCTCACTCAGAACACCTATTTAACAGCATCTCTTCTGTTATGATTGAAAACTAACATTTTGTAGCTTCAGTGAGGCTAACAGAGGTGTATGAGTTCCTCTAGAGCTCATGCAAAGTCCAAAGTTGAAATGGTTATCATATTATTACTGTATATAATTAGCAATACTGTATATAGTAATTCTATAACTTTTAATTAGAATAAAAATTGAGAATGTGCAGTATCTTCAAGAATTTTTTTTAATAAGCAGTGTACACATTTAAGTTTATGAACAGGTGTGACTTTTACACTCATCAAATGGCCAAAACATACTATGTTGAATTCATGTATCAACAATGCCATATACACTATATTATTAAAAAGGTGTAACAACGAACCCCATCCATCAGAAAATGGTTTGAGTTTCAAGGCTACCTCAAATAACATTTTCATAGGGGCTAGGGGAAACCTTTTTTTAAAGCTCTCCTTAGATATAAGGCATTTTATTCACAGTTGTATTCACTGGGAGACCAATTAAGAGGAGACATAGTGGTGAAGGGTAGAGATGGGTATTGATCCCTGGTCACCAGCAGGGATCGGCATATGTGCATGGAGCAAGGAGCGTTACCACAGTACCATGGTTTTTTGTAGCAGGGTTTTATTTTTATGGAACACATGCCTATGTTTATTTTGTTCTCAATGGGGGATGTTTCATCCAATTCACAAAATGTTGTCACGCGATAATAAAAAAAAATCTGTATATAGAAAATATTTGCATTTTCCAACCAGAGTTTCCACCAGACAATGACCTGTGTCTCAAAAGAGATATTCAGTGGCATTTCACACGTAATTAATTTCAGGCAAAAAGATGCCAACATGTCAAACCAACTAAGACTCTGCCCAGTATGTACCAAATATCTTTTTCCAGCAGCCTGGTTGTGACATTTTTTATGCATCAGGCAATTCATCCCCTGAAAACGGATGGATGGAAATGTGGTGAGTCACACTTATACTTATTTGAAAGCTATATTTAAAGCCCTGCATCACCCAGGTCATAGGAAAGTCACTCTGGGAAATAAGACAGAGTTAAGGAAGCCCAGTTTCAGGGCTGCCTCCAGTCTGACTGCTAATACGATTTAGAACTATAGAGCTGAAGAGTGGACTCTTCTGTTAAATCCACAGAACTTCATTCAGACTGTCACTCTAAGCTGGGGATTGACTGGAGAAGAGATTGGATGAGATGGAATAGTCACATGCACGCCCGCACGCGCACACAGACGAACCAGCCACCAATCCTCAGAAAGATCTACCTACAGCTGCCTCTGTTTAACCATTTCCCCCTACAAAAACATCCCACATCCGGTGTGCCTTAATTCAAATGAAATCAGAAACTCTCCTTTACTTCCCTGACAGCTAGCTGTCTGGATCTCAAAGAATGATCTTTGGACTGGGGAGACCGAGAGAGAGATTGAGAGAGGTAGGAGGATGATGAGAAGGGAGTTGTGGTGTAAGAATGACTTGCCCAGCTCTTATGTCAATGTCATGGTCAGACGGTGACAGAGAACAGGGTGAAGGGGATTTTGGACAGGCAGATGACAGGAAACAAGAGATCAAGAAGGACTGAGGGAGTGAGGGACATTAATAGAGAGTTTATGAAGAAAAGGATCAAAGAAAGAAGGACAAAATGAGAGGGATGAGGGACAAAGAGTTCAAGTAGAGGAGTTGGACAGAAAGAGAAGGATCAAGGAAAAGAGGACGTTGTTAAGGATAATAGGTGAAGGGGTTAGTGAAAGCCAGGGAACAGGACGTGAAAGACGACCTCTATAAAATTAATCAGAAATACTACAACTAATCCTCGGTCAGTTTACAAATTAATGGACACAGACTCTTTCGATCTGTTAGGGTGGAAAAATATTTTTACTTTCCTTTAATATCATATTTAAATCTTTCAAATGAAATGGCCTATTTTAGTCTAAAAGCAATAACTACTAGTAAATCGTTTAACAAAGTTAGGAAAAACACACTAACACAGGGCACCAAAGCTAGCATTTCCCAATGTAGCTAGGATTTCCCAATGTTCCACCAGTTAAGGTAGCTACACTAACTACCTAGCTGACTGGGCACTCCTATGAACTCAACATGTTTTTCAACTTTCTCAATAAATATTAAAATGTCACCATAAATTGTATAAAACATAAATCACATTTTGACATTGTAGTTCCAGTTTTCAGTGTAGTGTTGGTCAGCTCTATAAGATGTGTACAAACAATCCAAATGTTCAACTCAGGTTAATGACAATCTTAACCTTTTAAGAGGTCTGGGTCTAGTTTCAACACATCCTAGGATCATGTGTTTCAATACTCTAGCAACATGGAGATTTCGTAGACTTCAAGGAAGCTACACTTCCGTTGGTTTTGGAGTTATGAAGCACTTTGTTTTAACAGTGTAGACTGTTTCAGAGACCCATGTGTGTTCTTCCAGCTGGTTCTGACCCACAGCTGCTCCCACTGTGCTGATAAATGGCTGAGGACTAGTCACGCACACGCGCAACCACGCACACACACAGCTCCGCAGGGCAAAACTAACCTGTCAGCCTCCGCTCTTTTCGCTCAGAAAGAAGAATATCTAGACATGGAACAAATCCCTTGATGGGCGAGAGAGGAATTAGAGAATGTGGAAGAGGGGAGCGTCACATAACAGCAGAGAACACCAGATCTTTTGAAACTCGGAACAACAGGAGCAGACTTCTTGTTCTATTCGTTTGTCCATTCTGTCTTTAGAAAGGCTGTCTGAGTTGAGTGGGAGGAAGTTAACCGGAGACTGGAGACACACGCAAACGTACGCAGATACACATTTATGCTAGCACACACAGACATACACATACAGACACACACACAGGCTGCCTTGACCAGAGTGGCTACTGGTGGCTCTAGCTTAGGATTGACTGTGTTTTGGTGGCTTCAGCATACTTATTGTTGAAACCAACATTGAATATACTTTTTCCTTCTTGGGACAGACAGCAGACTAAGTTTTAGTTTGGTATTTCAAGATTACCTATTATATGAGGAGACAGAAATACTGAAACATTAGCATAATAATGGATCGGATCCATAAGCCTTAACTCCAACCTTCCACTGGACACTTCTGTATAATATTTAATTTACAGTATTCATGGAAGTTCATCCATGTAGTTGCTAGCTGGAGTATTTTCAGGCTGGAGGATTGCTGTGTGGTTGTATGTTTTTCTGAGTGACAAACACTGAAAAGATCAAAGGGATTTCAGAGGCCAAAGAATTATTGGGCAAAGACATAATTGACATTTTATGATAACAGAGTGGAGTGAGGTGAGACAATGACAAACACAGACCCAGACACACACAAACAAAAAGTACATTTTTTCTCTGACTATCTCTCTCTGTCTCATCCACCATTACACTAAAATAAAAGTCTAATTGCAAACTAATAAACATGCTTCCGGTCTAATGCTCTGATACAAAACAAATTATTGCCACTCCTACAGAATCATTGTCACCAACTTTCATGCACACCGGTAATTGAGAAAGCAACCATATCCTTTTTGTGGTTTCAATCAGGCAAAAGTGACATGCCCTATTTGGCCCTCCAATTCTTGCTCTGTTAAATTTGAGTTGACAAGGAAACTCCATAACGGACTGTAGATCCTTCATAATATTTGACAAGCAACTTTCATCTTCCATATTTTTTTTACTCTTCTGGCTAATGCCATCAACAATGGAAGAGATTTAAGAAGAGGTAAACCTTAGATTTTTTAATGCAGTGTTTATGCCTTACTTGGCAGGAAAGCGGCACAATGAATTATACCATATGAGGTGATACATATATACAGAGGGATAAGCTGCTTATCAGTTGCCATGATCAGGTAGCTGCATAGACAATTTGTTTCAAAAAGAGTAAAGAGTGATGCAGTGGGGAGGATGAAAGTGTTGCATTTAAGTTTTTTGGCAGTTTTTTCCAGTCATTGGGTGCAGAGAAATATAAAAAATGACAACCAAAGAAGTCTTGGCTTTAACAGTGACTTGGTGTGTGGTATCTACCAGAGCCCAGATTTCTAGTGAGTTGGCAGTGTTGAGGTATATGAATGTATGCTTGTTTATGTTTAGATAACAAAAGACCATCTGTTTATCTGTACACAGGAAGTCACGTTCAGTCAAAGCGAGACAGTAATTAGCTAATGGGCTTACAGTACTGGGATGTGTATTCTGTTTGGGATGTCTATAAATGTGAGGACAACTGGAAGTTTCTTTGAGATTGAGTGAGACCGGGGCTGTAACCTCATAAACAAGACTATCTAATGCTGCCATAAATAATTGAATTACTCACTCCCTTGACGACCGGGTACGCAATCATCATTTCAACCACTATACGAAACGGCTGATTTCTAACAACAGATGTTGTGGAGTGGGGGTATTTGCCTATTTGTAGATAAGATGGCACTAGTGAGTCTGGTGTCACATTGTCATAGAGGGTCAGTTTACCAGAGTGCAAAGATCACAGTGACGTAGGGCAGAACTGGTGACAAAGCGGATGGTGCTTTGGTAAACTATGTCTAATTTATTTAGGTAACTATAAGCAGCGAGCCTGTTAATTATGTCACCAAAGTCCAGGACTGGTTGGATGGAGATATTTACAAGCAGACACCTGTACTTTGCAGTGTGGGTTAAGGAGGCTTTATTGTTAAACAGTGAACCAATTCTGGATTTGATTTTAGACTGGAGATGGATTATGTATGTCTGGAATGAGAGTGAGCCATCTAACAAACTCTCAAGATACTTGTATATGCTAATAGGCGTACTCTAACTTGAGAGGCAGGCAGGCGGGTAGAGTTAATTTGCAGTTGAAGAGCAGGCATTACGTTTTATTGGAATTGAGGATTAGCTGGACATCAAGGAAGGCATGTTGTTAGTTTTAAGAGAGGTCAGCACAGAGTTCAAAGCTACTGATAACCACTCAGAACCCTAGGTTGCTGAGTCTATTCATTAGGATGGTTGACATAGTCAAAAGAATTTAGACAATTCCCCCAAAAAACTAAACAAGTACATTTAGAAGAATTCTCTACTTTGGTCTTGCAACTGCTGCTGTCATATTTCATGTTGTATAGCCTTGCTGAATGACATTTGTTAATTGGTTTCACTTGGCAACCCACAGACACAAAAACGTTCCATGTCTCTATCTCTCTCTCTTGCTCGGATGAAACCTAATCATTGCTCTCCATCAGCAGCCAATTCGTTCCCCTAACGACAGCAGTCATCCAGCCTTGACAGAAACCCCTGACACTATTACCTATAGCCCTATTCAACCTGACACAAATTACTTCAGGAGTGTGGGGGACAGTTGAGGGTTGAAGAGAGGGGTCAAAGAGGGATGAGGTGCTGAGTCTTAAGACAAAATCACCTAGCTGACCTCTCATCTACAAAGGAGGGAAGTTAAAAACACAGCAGTCTTTTCTTCAAACAACTGAACACACAACTAGTTTTGTCTGTGACCTTTCGTCCTTTTGTAGCAGACACATGATCAGCAATACTATATTTTCAAAACAATGAATCACAATAAAATCCCTCACTCGGTTAAATCACTGTTTATAATGAATATAATCAAATAATATAGTGAAAACTTCAGTACATATTGTATCGGCACCTACGGTCAATCCCAGCCCACTATATTATAGACAGAAGACAGAGATGGAAAGGGTGATCAGGCTGGATGAAAAGGTGTAATAGGTCATTGTCCTCCTCAACGTCACACACACAAACAACACAGGAGGCCTTGACTATTCAACAAGCTGCCAGTGGGTATCACTGGCAATCTAGCCGAGGCTGTTCGGACAGAAAAACACTCATTTTCAGGCAAAATAACACCACATAAGACTAAAATAAATGATGTTGACGTGCCTCTCCATTGAACAACCTCTGCCTGTGGCCTAGGGTGGTCTAAGCTGCTCACACTGGTAGACATTTATCATTGCAGTCTGGGTTTGTTTCCAGCACACTGCAATTGAAGTACAAGATCTTCTCTGTCTTTCCCAACTTCTCTCCTCCCTAAATAAAGCAGAAAATGTCCAGAGCATACACTACTGGTCAAAAGTTTTAGAACACGTCCATATGTTTTGATTGAGATTCACACAAATGTCTTAATGTACTCAGAATTAAAAGCGTAGAATAAATAAACAATTGGCGACAAAAAGGATTGGAATCATTTTGATTAACAAAATTGAGTCAACATTTTTGACTCATCAAAGTAGCCACCTTTTGCAGACCTAACAGCCGAACACACTTGTGGCATTCTTTCTACAATGCAAATCAAATATTGTTCGAAAAGATCTTCCCAACGCTGTTGCAGAAGTTCCCACAAATGTGTTGCACTTGTAGGTTGCTTTGCTTTCACCCTTCATCCCAAACCTGCTCAATGGAGTTTAAGTCTGGAGACTGTGCTGGCCTTCCAATGATTTGAAGGCTACCCTCTTGTTCTTTTCTTCTAAGGTAGTTCTGACAGGAATGTTTTGGGTCATTATCTTGCTGTAGGATGAACCCCTGACCAACTAGGTGTACACAAGAGGGTATATTGCATGGCGCTGCAAAATGCTGTGGTAGCCGTTTTGGTTCAGGGTATTAACTTATTAACTTATTGGCAGTTACGGCATTAACGGTAGTTATTACATTATTGGCTGCTACAGGCCACTTGAGAAAATTGTTTTATTTGCTTGCAAAACCCTTTTCTTTAAATGTTTTATGGCATTTCTTCTACCTATCTCACAAGATATATATTTGTTGAGGGGTTCAAACAAGAAATAAATAGTTTTATGTTTTTTTTATTTTTTTTATTTTTTTTTATTGTTATATATTGTTTTCAGAACCAAATAAATACTGCTCAGATGAATAGCTTCTAAGTATTTTCTCAGATAACCTATGACATTTACACAGCAATGTACACCATCTGTCAAAGGTATTAGAACACCTACATTTTTCCAGTTTTTACTGAAATTCACAAAGTTCAATGTCTTAATGTACTCTGAAATTAAAGCATAGAACAAATGAACAATTGAAGACTAAATAGAAATCATGGAATCGTTTTGTTTAACAAAATGCAGACATAACAGCTGAATACAATGGCATTTTTTCTACAATGAAAATCCAAAATTGTTGCAGAACACTGTTGCAGAAGTTCCCACAAATGTGTTGCATGTATGGGTTGCTTTGCTTTCACTCGTATGCTAATCCCAAACCAGCTCAATGGGGTTTAAGTTTAAGAGCCCCAGACCATCAAGCTTCCTCCTCCATGTTTGACAGTTGGTGTCACACACTGAGGAACCATCCTTTCGCTTCCTCAACGGCATACAAAAAACCTGTGTTATTTAAATTTTGATTCATGAGACTTGCATACTTTGACCAGTGTTAAGCAGGCTTCAAATTGTTGTCCTGTGAGCCCCCTATCACGCAAGATGTTGACCATCAGAAAATTGTCTTCTGATTCTGTTGTGGCTTGGGGTCTGCCAGACCTCTTACTGTCAGAGTTTCCTTCAGTTTACAAGTGCCTTTTGATTGTGTAGGAAACTGTACTCACTGACACCTTGACTTTCTTTGCAATTTCTCTAAAGGAAAGACCTACACTTTGAAGGGATATAATGGCCTGTCCTTTGTTAATTGCCTTTTTCTCGTCATTATGATAGCAATGCACTACTTCCTGTAGGATAATGCTATCCAAATAATGCTTATGAGTGTGTAGTAACACAGTCTCTTCCAACACTGCTTTTATTCAGGCAGAGGGTTTGTAAGTAATCAACAAAAGACACCTATAGGAATTGTTAGAATCTACTTTCAAGACTTAATTTACTTCCATTGATGCAAAACTGCTGTAAGTTGTTAACACATTACTTTTGACCAGTAGTGTATGTATAGGGAACCGCCTTCAATGTAATGTATATTTGCGTAATGTAGGTTTTGAAGTACAATATATGATTGAAAGGGGAATAACCACGAATATCAAAAATGTGTATAAGTTCATAAATCGCTTGAAGTAATTGTTGGAATTCGTCGAGCTAGTGCGAATGCAGTGACATATATAGACGTTTTGCCCATCTGGACGAACGTCTAATATTGACCTTTATCTGTCCGCTCACTGTTAATCAGTGGATGCCATGTTGATGTTAATGCCATTGGCTGCTGCACTACTCCATCATCTGCTGCACTACTCCATCCAACCAGTCCATCATCTGGACCGACTGCATTGCTGTCATGTCAGCTTCCTGGACAATCAATCAAGCTTGTGTATTCCCTTGCGTGTGTGTGTGTTTATTTGTTTATTTATGTGTTTACGGAATCTATTAAAGCATATAATATTCCTGCACAGTGAACCCAAAGCCTAGGGAACCCAGTTCTTGGAACAACTGAACAAGGGGCATGAAATCTGTTTAACAGACCCAAGGGTTTGGGGATTATGAGTTCCGAGTGTCAATCCCAGAATCCAGGGTGCTAGAGCGCTGTGCTGTCCTATTAGCTGTACACTCGATTAAGTAAAATGATTTACAATTTGACAAATAATTTCCCTGGGGTTTTCTTGTCTTGTCACTTTTGTCTGCTAAAAGTATTGTTTTGAGGTGTTGACTATGCTGTCGTAGCAATCAGAGTGCTTGGTATTTACTCAAGTGATGATTCCCACATTCTAGATGTTTCCTTGAAAAGGGCATGGTGAAGCGTCTGACTTGTTGAGGGCCATGCCAATAGTCTGTAACGATCCAACCATGTTACCCTGTGTCAGAGTTTTTAGGTTGATGTTTGAAGTTCTTTGATTTAAACTGGGTTTGTAGGATGGATTAGTAGCATTTATCATAATATTTGCATCATAAAGCATCACAAAGTATATAGGCAACTGTGCTTTTGGTTTAAAATCTGACTAATAATAAGCATGTGCTTGAAGTCAAGCGTTACAATCTGTAGTTTTCCTCTGCACTTCCTACCGTGGTATTTGCTGACCTCAGCCTTGCTCTGCAAGGTGATTGTCTAGATGTGAGTGTTTGGTAAGGAACTGTAAATGAAGACCTTTCTCATATGGCAACCTGGCCTTAAGCTGCCAAGCTTACATACACACACAGTTTGGCCCCCAGCAGTAGCAGCAAAGCATTTGGAAATGCAACTGAAACTGTAGAAATTTTGTGATTTAAAAATGGTTTGCGTCTTATAAAGCTAATTCCTCAAAATTGGGTTGATCACAACCACAGGGCGTAAAGTCCACAAATGAATATTGCGCAACAGAACAGCGAATGTTGAATCTTAACAGCTGATTTAGCACTTCATTAGTAGCATGTGTTCTCATCAACACTTCTGCTCATTAATGAAACGTGTGTGTGGATCTTTGCTCGTCCAATACTGTACGTTCTGTGAGCACCATCGGGGTCACATGAATCTCTGACTGTTTAGCAATGTTATAAATATATTGGTTCCTATAAAATGGTAGACAGGGTGAGTTTTAATAATTTCAAACTGGCACTTTTAGTGTACACTGGCTACAGTGTCAAGTCTTTTTACACTAATCTAAAAGTATTGAGGATGGAAACCACAATGCTTCACAGTATACTATAACAGCAGCAATAGTCGTACTGCTGTTCAATTTTCTGCAGTTTTGATTAGGGCTATGGCGCTCCTCTGTCTCTCTCCATGAACATCTTAATGACAAGCTACAGAAAGCCAAATGACATTTACTTATGAATTTCTGACCTTATGCACCCCGTGTTACTTTGATTATTATATGACCCAGCTGGTTATGTAGGTTTGAACATCCTGAAGAACGCTTACAACCTCCAGCTGGCTTTGCCTGAAAGCCTGCTTTCACTACAGTTTCCTACTTAGGTTTGTGTCTTTTGAGGCACTAAGTGTCTGTGTAAGCACTTTGTGACATGTAAAAAAGACTGTTTCAAGTACATTTGATTCACTGACACACTGACACAGTGTCACTATAACTATTGAATGACCGGTGTTCCTTAGTTACAAGTACACAACCTCAATGTCATCAGAAATATTTGAGTGGGTAACAAACTACCCTGAATGTTTTTCCTGTTTAGTGACAAATTACTGACAGGCAGACAGATATTAAGTTGGACCTGTCCACCTTGGTGAAAGTGTTTTCCACAGTGTTTCTTTCAGCTCACAAGTGGTTAAGTGTATCATTCTGTGCATGTGTCAGTACGTCTGCGTGTTGTGTGTGTGAATGTTTCTGTGCGTGTGTGTGTGTGTGTGTGTGTGTACATAAAGAATATAGCTAGCTAGTGGAAACTGTTGAAATGCAACAACTATTAAAAGAAATCTAATGAGTAATTGCAAAGAAATAAATGAATGCTTGATCTCTGAACATCATTAAAATTTTGGTTGGTTTTGCAACAGAGAATTAAAAACGGGAAATTTACCCCAGACACAAACTAACCCTAACTTTACCCTTCCCACAAGAGTCATGGATATCAAGGAGATCAAGAGGAAGTGAAGGATAGTGAGGACACTGCTTTACTGACAAGACAGAATTGTCCTAATTTCAATTATCTCTACCAGAAAAAACCCAGACAATGATGAATACAAACAGCAAAACAGTCTTAGGGGCTTGTGAATTTCGAGGTCAATATTGATGCATAATGTAGGGTCCATACACTGCAGTAACACCAGATTTGTAGTGTCCATACGCACAGCAGTAACACCTGATTTGACAGATAATGCTAGGAAAGGAAGGCATTACCATCACAGCATTCACACACCCCAATACCCCCAACACCCTGCTCCCACACGGTATAGATTTGTTTTTATTTACAGGGGAGTAGAACCGCGCTCATTTTAATTAACGATCCCAGTACTCCCTCCCAAGATGCGCTCTCCGATTAACTTGTTAGCATTGATTCTGGCAGCCTTCGCTATTACCCCACGGGCCATTCGCGACCTGAGGGTGCGGGGGTCATGTGGGGGGGTGAATGGATAAAAGAAGAAGAGAAAAAGAGGAGACAGGAGAAAGAGAAAACATGGCAAGGAAGCAGTGATGTCATGGGGTAAGAACAGAAATGGAACTCCGTATTAGTCTGACAGGCACGGAGCAGTATAGGATGGGTGGATAGTAGGAGGAGGAGGACAAGGACAGGAAAACGAAGGAAGACTGAGAAATAATTAGACCTATCACTGATGAGTCCTACCATTCCTAATGCTGAATCAGCTTCACTCTGAGATAGGGCCTCTCTGAATGTCAAGGTGTCATCTACTCACACACCAACACCAACACAAAGGCAGGCATGCTTTAAGTTGAGACCTACGCTACCATTCAAAAGTTTGGGGTCACTTAGAAATTTCCTTGTTTTAGAAAGAAAAGCTATTTTTTTGTCCATTAAAATAACATAAAATTGATCCGAAATATGCTGTAGGCATTGTTAAAGTTCGAAATGTCTATTGGAAATGGCAGATTTTTAATGGAATATCTACATAGGCATACAGAGGCCCATTATCAACAACCTGTGTTCCAATGGCAAGTTGTGTTTGCTAATCCAAGTTTATCATTTCTAAAAGGCTAGTTGATCATTAGAAAACCCTTTTGCAGTCATGTTAGCACAGCTGAAAACTGTTGTGCTGATTAAAGAAGAAATAAAACTGTCCTTCTTTAGACTAGTTGATTATCTGGAGTATCAGCAATTGTCTGTTCGATTACAGGCTCAAAATGGCCAGGGGCAAATAACTTTCTTCTGAAAGTCACCTATTCTTGTTCTGAAAAATGAAGGCTATTCCATGTGAGGAATTGTCAAGACACTGAAGATGTCGTACAACACTGTGTACTACTCCCTTCACAGAACAGCGCAAACTATCTCTAACCAGAACAAAAAAAGGAGAGGGATGCCCCGGTGCACAACTGAGCAAGAGGACAAATACATTTGAGTGTCTAGTTTGAGAAACAGACACCTCACAGGTCCTCAACTGGCAGCTTCATTAAATAATACCCACAAAACACCAGTGTCAATGTCAAAACACACTCAATGTCAACAGTGAAGAGGTGACTCTGGGATGTTGGCCCTCTAGTCAGAGCTGCAAAGACAAAGACATATATCAGACTGGTCAATAAAAATATAAGATTAAGATGAGCAAAAGAACACAGACACTGGATAGAGAAAGAATGGAAAAATGTGTAATGGACACACATGGACATGTGACAAAACAAGTCCGGGATGTGTTTGTGGAGTGACGGGAACTAGAGGTGCACGGCACGGTGGCGCTGATCCTCACTGTACCATGACAGTACCCACCCCCAAAGGCGCAGGCTCCCCACTGCAAGACTGGGAACAACCCGGGGGGGAGGGCGGGACGACGGCACCTGGACAGGCGGAGGCTCAGCACCCGGAGCCGCCGGGACAGACCGGGGCGGCGGAGCCGCCGGAACATGCAGGGGAGGCGGAGCCGCCGGAACAGGTAGGGGAGGCGGAGCCGCCGGACCCGGAGAGGGCGGCAGAGCCGCCGGGACGGGAGAGGGCGGCGAAGTGGCCGGGACGGGCCAGGGCGGCGGAGCGGCCGGGACGGGCCAGTGCGGCAGAGCGGCCGGGACC
>JACXGI010012843.1:5748-22026 GCA_016801175.1 Esox masquinongy | reverse complement strand
CGTATTTGGAATGGGAGAACTGTTCCACATGGCTGTTTGTGGTCTGATTTCAATGATAAATAGTGAAATAATTTTGGGTGTCATAAACATATTGGACTGTATGCACATAAGGTGAATTATTTCATTGTTCTCTTCACATTTATTGTGATACAATGCAAATTTGTGTAAGAAAAAAGGTTTGAAAAGTGTTTTTGGAATGGCAGAGTAGTTCCACAAGGCTGCTGGGGTCTGATTTCAATGATATGTAGTGAAATAATTTTGGGTTTCATAAACATATTGGACTGTATGCACATAAGGTGAATTATTTCAATGTTCTCTTCACATTTATTGTGATACAATGCAAATTTGTGTAAGAAAAAAGGTTTGAAAAGTGTTTTTGGAATGGCAGAGTAGTTCCACAAGGCTGTTTGTGGTCTGATTTCAATGATAAATAGTGAAATAATTATGGGTGTCATAAACATATTGGACTGCTTGCACAAAAGGTGACTAATTTCCTTGTTCTGTTCACATTTATTGTGATACAATGCATATTTGTGTAAGAAAAAGGGTTTGAAAAGTGTTTTTGGAATGGCAGAATTGTTCCACATGGTTCTGTGGTCTGATTTCAATGAAAAATGGTGTCAAAAACATGTTGGACAAAAGGCAAATTATTTCATTTTTCTGTTCACATTCATTGTGATGCCTTTTCTTACACAAATGTGCATTGTGTTTGCAAAGAACATTTGTATTGGGAGTATCACTCCGTATGGTTGTGTTATGGTCAGAATTCAATTATATATAGTAAAAATCTGATTTCACTTATGAAATTATTTACTTTATTGTGCATTTTTCCCTAAAACACTACCTTATAAGAACATTAACATGCATGTTTATATTAGCTGAGGTTCTTTAGAATCATTGGATATCAAATACATGATGATCCATTTACATTACATATTGTAATGTAAAAGTAGTGAAACCCAAAAATTTAAAGCGTAGTCCTGAGGGGGTTAAACACCAAACATCTTGCCGCTGATATAACGCCTATTTATTGCCTGGGAATTTAACATTCCGGAACCCTAAGACCCATTTGTTAAACATTAAACATATCGCACCTGTTATAACACTTGTCCAGGGTGTTTATCAATGGTTGTAAAACATCAAACATGGACACATCAATGCAATCACATATTACTAAGTCACCGGACATGCATACGTCATTCCGGAAGTCCCGCCCTAACACATCATACAGGAAGTCCATACGTCACACCGGACGTCCCACCCAGCTAACCGGATGTCCCACCCACCTGTCAAATCAATCTGGAAGCCCCGCCCACCAGGGTCATAAATCACCAAAGTGACAGAATATACCCTACATAAACTACTACCCTTGAATGTTTGGCCTTGTTACAGACACACAAGGTGACACACAGGTGTAAATGGCAATTAAAGTTTAAATTCCCACACCTGTGGCTTTTTAAATTGCACTTAGTGTCTGTGTATAAATAGTAAATGAGTTTGTTAGCTCCACGTGGATGCACTGAGCAGGCTAGATGGGGAGCAGAAAAGAACTGTCAAAAGACCTGCGTAAGAAGGTAATGGAACTTTATAAAGATGGAAAAGGATAAAAAAAGATATCCAAAGCCTTGCAAATGCCAGTCAGTACTGTTCAATTACTTATTAAGAAGTGAAAAATTCAGAGATCTCTTGATACCAAGTCAAGGTCAGGTAGACCAAGAAAGATTTCAGCCAAAACTGCCATAAGAATTGTTTGGGATACAAAGAAAACCCCACAGGTAACCTCAGGAGAAATACAGGCTGCTCTGGAAAAAGACAGTGTGGTTGTTTCAAGGAGCATAATACGATGATACTTGAACAAAAATGAGCTGCATGGTTGAGTTGCCAGAAAGAAGCTGTTATTGCGCCAATGCCACAAAAAAGCCCGGTTACAATATGCCCGACAACACCTTGACACGCATCACAGCTTCTGGCACACTGTAATTTGGAGTGACGAGACCAAAATAGAGCTTTATGGTCACAACCATAAGCACTATGTTTGGAGAGGGGTCAACAAGGCCTATAGTGAACAGAATACCATCCCCACTGTGAAGCATGGTGGTGGCTCACTGATGTTTGGGGGGGGGTGAAATGTAAAGGCACGGTGAATCTTGTAATAATTGATGGCAAGATGAATGCAGCATGTTGTCAGAAAATACTGGCAGAGAGATTTGTATTCCTCTGCACGAAAGCTGCGCATGGGACGCTCTTGGACTTTCCAGCATGACAATGACCTTAAGCACAAGGTCAAGTTGACCCTGCACTGGTTACAGCAGAAAAAGGTGAAGGTTCTGGAGTGGCCATCAAGGTCTCCTGACCTTAATATCATCGAGCCACTCTGGGGAGATCTCAAACGTGCGGTTCATGCAAGACGACCAAAGACTTTGCATGACCTGGAGGCATTTTGCCAAGACAAATGGGCAGCTATACCACCTGCAGGAATTCGGGGCCTCATAGACAACTATTAGAAAAGACTGCACGCTGTCATTGATACTGAAGGGGGCAATACAAAGTATTAAGAACTAAGGGTATGCAGACATTTTATAATTGTGCCATTCTGCTATAACCTACAGTTGAATATGAATCCCATAAGAAACAAAAGACGTGTTTTGCCTGCTCACTCATGTTTTCTTTACAAATGGTACATATATTAACAATTCTCAAAGGGTATGCAAACTTTTGAGCACAACTGTATATTGACAATTTCGAACATTTTCCCAAGTCTATAGCAGGGTTACCACACCATCAAACACATAAAATTCAAGGACTTTCAGGACTATCCAGGCATAATTCCCTCAAATTCAAGGACCCAACGTGGCATAGCTGGAGACATGGATCAAGGTTAATCACTGTTACATAATGAGAATTTTTATAATCAGAACTAGCAGACTTCACAGAATCTCACAGACAACAATTAAAAGAGAGGCTTGAATGTGTGAATACTTCAATTATGCAGTGTTACAGTGATGGCAGACTACTAGGTCTCTAATTTCTGTTCTTACACAAAATATGAATTCAAGCACTTTCAATGACTCATTTATGTCTATTTTCAACAACTTTCAAGGCGCTGATTTGTTTTTCTCAAATTCACAAACTTTCAAGGATTAAGGACCTGTGGGAACCATTGTCTATAGACTATAGAGCTGGGACAATAAACTGAACATTTTAATTTTAAACACCAATCAAACCAACTTAGTGTCCATTTTGCTGATAATGTTGAGGAATTGTCCACCAGGAGAGACAGGGAAGACATATCTATCCTCAGTTTCGGATGGACACACCCTCCCCATCTCTCACTCCATCCGCTGGCACACACTACACCATGCCACACTTCATAATCTAAACACCTCTTCCAAAGTCCAACATGGCAGAGGTGCCGCCACACTCCTTTCTCATCTCCTTCCACCTCAATCCTGGTCAGCTGCAGCCACCTTTTCATTATTGCCTCCACATCACTCTTGGAGGCCATTGATGACACTGGATACCTCCGCACAGCAGCTAAATGGACAGGAGCACAAATGATTATGAAGATGTGAAAATTAAGTTGCAGATTGAATTCAGTATTATAATTGCAAGACACTTGTTTACAGGAAAATCCTTACCAAATAATACATCCCTCAAAAACCGTCCCATTACCTGTCATACAGCATCCAAGTTGCATCCCCTAACAAGGCATAAGTGGTTGATCTAAAGGGGGAAAAAAGTAGGTACAGTTAATAGCCATTTTCCCATGGTGTGGGAAGCATATAGGCTGGCAACCTAAACTCCTGCTATTATTTGCTATACGAATAAATTGAATAAATACATTTCCTAAATTGTTCCAAATATACCTGCTGTTCAGCCATTTTTGTGGCCTTTCAGGATAACAAATACTCCCCAATTCTCCACCGGTTCGTACCAAGACATGAATACGTTAAATTTATATAATGTGTTCACAAGAAATGATTAGGTGAGCACATAAGTGTATCCTAAAAAGCAGACTATTCATTTACAGAATGCACACCGGCTTCTGCATTGGCTTGTTTTGTCAAATGGAAAAGCTGCACCCTTCCTCCCCACCATCAAGCCCATAAACAATGGCAGACAGGGCAAACAAAAGCAATCATTTCCTGAGTGTTAAAACTCTACACTGCTCAACTCTACACAGCTCACTTAATTTCTGTTCATCTGAGAAAACAGACGCAAATCCTAATTTTTCCAAAAATGTTATTAGCAAAATGTTCATGAATTTGAATATTATTGAAATAAGAATTTGAGCCCCACACTGGACATACCATTACATTCTAAACAGTAAAATGTTTAGTTAATGTTTTCTTATATTTAATAGTAAATGTTCACTTACGGGTAAAAACTGTGGATGGAGGCCTTCGATTATCATGACAGAGGAGGAGAGACAAGGAAGGTGTCCATCCTCAGCAACAGATGTACACACCCTCCGCATCTCTCCCTGGTGTGTCTGGTGGCTTCTTAAAATGGCTTATGGTGTTGACATCGGTCAAGGTCTAGCAGGGACTTCGGTGAAGAACAAAGACTTCATTAAAACAGGGGTGGAACATCAAACGTGCATACTGTAGGTACTGACATACACAAGACTAAAAACATACATGTAGACTGGTGAAGCCAGAGTTCCAATGTAGTGTAGGTGGGTTGGCTGACTGATGGGGCTTTAGGAAGTCCATCGGGCCAATGCTGCAATTTTCCTACCGCTTCCTTCTCACCATCTGTACCAGAGGCTTCTTGAATACACCGATTTCACCTAGAACAATATGAAAAAATTCTCAATTATACTCAGACCAGATTGACGCCCCAATTTTAATCTGCATAAAAACATGGCTGCCTCAGGCCCTGCCAGACTGATGAAATGCCATCAATGCATTTACTATTTTTACTGCTCATTACCTAACATTTCTTCTATCCATGTTTAACTTAGTACCTTGAATTGTGCAAAGGCTCCATCGAAAAAAAACACCACCGTTCCAAACACTGGGCCTGTAAGAGAAAATGTATATTATCAATACCAAACTTTAGTTTGTCTAACTCAACTCAAAATGCCCAGAGGTTGACAGTGTTACCAAAGCAGGACGCATTAAACTTATCAATGGCAAGGAAACATTTAAGAAGACTCATAAATACTACTGGCATTTTAGTGCATGTCATCCATTTAACATTTGGGTTTTAATCCTGAAGTGCTACACCTGTTTTGGTATTTCTTGAAAACATTTTACATGATTATGGGTCTGTATTTTTAAAACATAGTCTGCAGTTTCATGAACCATTATGTTCTGTGTATGAGGTAGTCAAAAAACTTTAAAACAAATTAAAAATGTGTTGCACCTCTACCTTACAAATGATTCAAGGAAAGCTGAGAACAGCAAGCACTTGGAAATCTTCAAAATATATTCTGGGACGTGTTACTCATATTCGCAGCCATGACACAAAACGACATCCCTAGTTGTTTCAGCGGGGGATGTTTTTTTTTTAATAATTAAGACTTTGCATTCTGGGATGTACTACTCATACAACCGTGGCACAAAAACAGCAAAGCATTTACTTTGACCCAACAAACCCTTGTGCTCATGAGATTAAAAAGAATGTTGTGATGACCCATGAGTTTAAATGGGTGCGATGGGTGCACGGCACCCATGGCAGCTAATCAGAGGGCCTCAGAAGAAGTTTATCTTAAGGTTGAAAAAAATATCGCAAGCTGTCAGGACTGTTTAAAGGAAAGCGAGGAGCAGGAGACGAGGAGCTAGTGAAAAGTATTTCCTTTAATATGAGCAACACAGTACCGACGTATGCTCGGAAAGTGAGACAATAACACACAAAGACTAGGGAAGCAGAGGGAACATATATACTGGGGGCAATGACTGTAAATGAGGATCAGGTGCGCTAAACAAGACAAAAGGTGAGATGAATGATGAGATGGGCGGTGGTGTCAGAAGGCCGGTGACTTCGACCGCTGGAGCCTGTCTGCTGCAGGGGGAGGAGAGGCAGCAGAGGGCACAGTCGTCACAGTACCCCCCCCCCCCGACGACACCGGCCCCGGGGCCGACCCGGGGGGCGCGGAGCAGGGTGATCCGGACGACGGCGATGGAAGTCGCGCAGGAGTGCGGGAGCCAGGACGTCCTTCACCAGGACCCAGCTCCGCTCCTCCGGGCCGTACCCCTCCCACTCCACGAGGTACTGGAGGCCCCCCGCCCGGCGTCTCGAGTCAATGATGGAGCGGACGGAGTACGCCAGGGTCCCCTCGATGTCCAGACGGGGAGGAGGAACCTCCCGCACCTCACACCCCTGAAGGGGACCAGCCACCACCGGCCTGAGGAGAGACACATGAAACGAGGGGTTAATACGGTAGTCAGGGGGAAGGCGTAACCGATATTTTACCTTGTTGACTCTCCTCAGGACTTTAAAGGGCCCCACAAACCGCGGGCTCAGCTTCCAGCAGGCATGCAGAGGGGCAGGTCCCTGGTCGAGAGCCAGACCCGGTCGCCCGGATGATACACCGGGGCCTCCCTGCGGTGACGGTCCACGAAGGTCTTCTGGCGGCGGACAGCGAGCCGGAGGCAGGTCTGTGCAGCCTCCCATGTGCCCGCCGCCCGCCGGAACCAGTTGTCCACCGCAGGGGTACCGGTCTGGCTCGGGGTCCAGGGTGCCAGGACTGGCTGGTAACCCAGAACGCACTGGAACGGCGACATCCCCGTGGAGGAGTGGTGAACGGAGTTCAGGGCGTATTCCGCCCATGGCAGGAACTCCGCCCACTCCCCCGGCCAGTCCTGGCAGTACGACTGAAGGAACCTGCCCACTCCCTGGTTGACACGTTCCACCTGCCCGTTGGACTGGGGATGGTAGCCCGAGGTCAGGCTGACCGAGACCCCCAGGTGCTGCATAAATGCCTTCCAAACCCTGGACGTGAACTGGGGACCCCGGTCAGACACAATGTCCTCGGGCACCCCATAGTGCCGGAAAACGTGTGCAAAGAGAGCCTCCGCGGTCTGTAGGGCAGTGGGAAGGCCGGGCAGAGGCAAGAGGCGGCAGGACTTCGAAAACCGATCCACAACGACCAGGATGGTGGTATGGGCCTGTGAGGGGGGAAGATCGGTCAGGAAATCTATAGAAAGGTGGGACCATGGTCGTTGTGGAATGGGTAAGGGGTGCAACTTACCCGTTGGCAGGTGTCGGGGTGTCTTACTCTGGGCGCACACCGAGCAGGAAGAGACGTACACCCTCACATGCATATACGTGCGACCCTCAGGGCACGTGGGCGGAGAGGGCTCATCACGCTGCGCTCGAGTGATGTCCGTGTCCAATTCCCACACCACCGGCGCCACGATGCACGACGTCGGCAGCACGGGAGTCTCATCCACCGGCCTCTCCTCCGTGTCATGCTGACGGGACAGCGCGTCGGCCCTGACGTTCTTGCTCCCCGGCCTGTATGTAAGAGTGAAAACAAACCGGGTGAAGAACATAGCCCACCTAGCCTGGCGAGGGGTCAGCCTCCTCGCTGCCCGCATGTACTCCAGGTTGCGGTGGTCCGTCCAGACGAGGAAAGGGTGTTTGGCCCCCTCTAACCAGTGCCGCCACACTGACAGGGCTCTAACCACGGCCAACAGCTCGCGATCACCCACATCATAATTCCGCTCCGCCACACTGAGCTTCTGCGAGAAGAAGGCACAGGGACGGATCGTGTTACGACTCCCCGTCCGTTGGGAGAGGACGGCACCGAGACCACAGTCGGACGCGTCCACCTCCACGATGGACTGGAGCGACGGGTCGGGATGGGCCAGGACCGGAGCGGTGGTGAAACGATGTTTCAGTTCCACAAACGCCCGCTCCGCCTCCGCGGCCCATCGCAACCAGGTCGCGACCTGGCTAAAGCCCCGGATAAACCTCTGGTAGTAATTCGAGAAGCCTAAGAATCGTTGCACTCCCTTAACCGTGGTCGGGGTCGGCCAATTACACACGGCGTCAATATGATGCTCCTCCATAGCCACACCTGTGCAGGAAAAGCGATACCCCAGGAAGGACACAGACGACTGGAAGAACAGACATTTCTCGGCCTTCACGTATAGGTCATGCTCCAGCAGTCTTACCAGTACCCTGCGCACCAACGAGACATGCTCAGCGCAGGTAGCTGTGTATATCAAGATGTCATCGATATACACCACCACGCCTTCACATAACATGTCCCTGAACACATCGTTGATGAAGGATTGAAAGACTGATGGGGCATTCATCAAATGGTACGGCATCACTAAATACTCATAGTGGCCAGAGGTGGTGCTGAAAGCTGTCTTCCACTCGTCCCCCTCTCGGATACGCACCAGGTTATAGGCACTCCTGAGGTGCAATTTCGTGAAAAAGCGGGCCCCGTGCATCTTCTCGACCTCCGCAGAGATCAGAGGAAGAGGATAGCTGAACAGGATGGTGATCTTGTTCAGCGCCCTGTAATCAATGCACACGCGCAAACCACCGTCCTTCTTTTTCACAAAAAAGAAACTCGAGGAAACCTGTGACTTGAAGGGCCTAATGTATCCCTGTCCCAGAGCCTCCTCAACATACGCGGCCATCGCCGCCGTCTCGGTGCGGGACAGTGGGTACAGGCGACCCTTAGAGAGTGCGGCTCCGTCAATGAGGTTTATTGCGCAATCCCCTGGTCTGTGAGGTGGCAATACAGTGGCCTTAGCCTTGGAAAAAAACGCGGCCAAGTCCCGGTATTCGGGGGAAATTGGTACGGCGGGAGCACTGTCTGGACTTTCCACCGTGGTCGAGCCCACGGAAACACCCAAACACCTACCTTGACACTTCCGCGACCACCCTGAAAGACCCTGACTAGACCAGGAAATGACGGGGTCATGGAGAGACAACCAGGGGAAACCCAACACGACAGGAAACGTGGGAGAGTCGATGACGTGGAAGGAGAGGGTTTCACTGTGCCGACCGCTGGTGACCATGAGGAGGGGGACAGTATACTCTGTGACCAACCCCAACCCTAGCAGTCGGTTGTCTAACGCTCTCACGGGTAGGGGAGTGGCAAGGACCTGAAGGGGAATGTGCAAGCATAAAGCGAAGGACCTATCAATGAAATTCCCAGCCGCGCCTGAGTCTACCAGCACCTTACGCTGGGAAAGCAACGGAAAATCAGGGAACTCGACAGGAACGGTGCATAGGGAGAGAGGGGAGGCAAGGGGTGAATTGGCATGAGCTACCTGGGGTGACGCGGAAGTGCCGTGCCTGTCGCCTCTCTACTCCTCCTTCTCTGAGTCGTGTGGTGCAGCGGAAAGGCCCCGTTTCTTTTTCGAGGCACCCCACACCTGTCCTCCCCGACCTCTTCCCGGGAGCGCAGCCGCCCCCAGGTCCATGGGGACGGTGATGTCCAGGTGTTGGGGTGGAATGGACAGGCCTCTTCCGGGACATCCTCGGGCAGCCAGCAGGTTGTCGAGACGGATCGACAGGTCCACCAGCTGGTCTAAGGAGCGGGCCGCGTCTCGACTTGCCAACTCCCTCCAGACGTCCTCGCTAAGGCTGTACCGGTAGTGGTCGATGAGAGCCCGCTCGTTCCACCCAGACCCTGCTGCCAGGGTCCGGAACTCCAGTGCGAACTCCTGCGCCGACCTTGTCCCCTGCCGTAGATGAAAAAGCCGTTCACCCTCCTCTCTCCCCTCGTGTGGGTGGTCGAACACGGCTCGGAAGCGGCGGGTGAACTTGGTGTAGCTGCCCTGGGTGGCCCACTCCAGGGCTTTCCCAGACAGGCAGGACACGAGTGAGGAGATCTTCTGGGCGTCGGTCGGCGCAGGATGAATTGCCTGGAGCGCGATGTCGACTTGCAATAAGAAACCCTGGCAGCGGTCCGCCGTCCCGTCATAATCCCGGGGGAGTGGGATGTGCATCGCCCCCACACTGGGGAGGCGCAGCCTGGGGTGGCAGCGGCACGGCCGGTGTTGCGGGGTTCTGCTGGCTCAGCTCTATGCGCTGCACTGCCTTAAGGACACTGTCCATCGCCGCGCCTAGGCTGGCCAGCATCGACGAATGTTCCTTTACTAGATCCGCAACACCGGCCTCGCTTTCGGCTCCTCTGTGCTCCATCTAAAAAGGTGTGTTATTCTGTCAGGACTGTTTAAAGGAAAGCGAGGAGCAGGAGATGAGGAGCTAGTGAAAAGTATTTCCTTTAATATGAGCAACACTACCGACGTATGCTCGGAAAGTGAGACAATAACACACAAAGACTAGGGAAGCAGAGGGTACATATATACTGGGGGCAATGACTGTAAATGAGGATCAGGTGCGCTAAACAAGACAAAAGGTGAGATGAATGATGAGATGGGCGGTGGTGTCAGAAGGCCGGTGACTTCGACCGCTGGAGCCTGTCTGCTGCAGGGGGAGGAGAGGCAGCAGAGGGCACAGTCGTCACACAAGCAAAATAAAATATTTCGATTTTTTGCTAGATACTATTTAGTTGACATTGAAGTGATAAACATCTATATTTGTTTTGTTATTTGTTTTATTATGCATTTATATTATGGCCAATATGTCACCGTGGGGCTGTAACCAGTGTTGCCAGATGCGAATAGGGTTGTATAGAAGAAGCGTTTGTGCTGTTGTTATGTGGAGTCCGCAGGTGGTTGGGCAGTATAATGTCAGTGAATATGGCAACCTTGGGTGTAACATCGGATCTTGCAGTGTTGCCAACTTAGCAAATTTGTCGCTATATTTAGCGAGTATTCAGATCCCTCGAGCAACTCGTTTTCAAAAAAGTGACTAGCGACAAATGTAGCGACTTTTTCTGGTGTTATTGGAGACTCTGACTTGAAAGCGCATATCGTTCTTACTCTTCTCAACAAGCAGCGAGTGCTGCCGTGGGCCCCTCCCCCGTCCCAAAGCACTCACAGGCGGCCCTGTCCTTGAGCAGCAGTCCCTCCCAGCTGCAGTCAGAGCAGGAGATGTTCACCCCTTCGCGCCCAGAGACTGCAAATGAACCGCGCATGGGGGAAGCTGCCGCTGGCTGATCTTGCCCTGTCTTACATTCAGGGCAGGATGTAAATGTAAAATGTTCTTTGTCTAAAATAAATCACTGCATTTGACACACACAGCTCCCGTCACTTACCTTGTCCACTGCGTGTGTGCCTCTGTGACATAAGCTAAACATCTAGCTGGCTAGTTCATCATGTCTCAGTCTAAACTGTACGCTCAAAAATACAGAAAGGAGTGGGAATCAAACAATGAATTCAAAGGCTGGTTGAAGCCATTTATTGGAGATGATACATGGGCATACTGCCTGTATTGTAAGGCTGATTTCTACGCCAAACTTAGTGATGTAAAAAAACAAATGACAACTCAAAAACATACTCAAAAGGCAAAGCCTTATAACAGTTCCACCCAAAACAAGCTGCCATTTATGGTTAAAAAAATTGACTCTGCAAAAAAGGCTGAAGCCACCATGGCATTAGCTATCGCTGAACACTGTTCCATGCTGGCATGTGATCACATTGGAGAAGCGTGTAGAGCTGCTTTCTCAGACTCCACTGCTGCTACCCACTTCAAAATGCACAGGACGAAGTGCACAGAAATGAATAATGGTGTTCTAGCACCATTCTTTCTGAAAAAGTTGGTCGCAGATGTGGGTGACCAGCGTTTCAGCCTCCTCCTCGATGAGATCATGGATGTAAGTGTTTCTAAGTACCTGGGAGTTGTGATAAGGTACTTTAGTGACACCAAACAGACAATTGTATCAACATTTCTGGGGCTTGTTGAGTTGTTGGAGGAGGAGATGAGGAGGAGGAGGAGATGCCAAATCTATAGCCCGTGCTGTTGTGCCTTTCCTCGAGAAGTGTTGTCTTAAAAAAGAGAAACTCCTGGAGATAGGGACTGACAATGCCTCTGTTATGACGGGGATTAACAATGGGGTGCATAAAGTACTGAAGGAGGAGTATGGCCTCAAAGATCTGGTTCTTATT
Source organism: Esox masquinongy (assembly GCA_016801175.1). Taxonomy (NCBI): domain Eukaryota; kingdom Metazoa; phylum Chordata; class Actinopteri; order Esociformes; family Esocidae; genus Esox; species Esox masquinongy. Next base: position 10,039 of record JACXGI010012843.1, on the reverse strand, counting down.
CGCTGTGTGTGCCACTCTCTGTAGCTTGCTGTAAGTCATGCTTCCAATGACACCATCCCCCGTAGTGTGGAGTACTTGGTACGAGAGACTTATAACTGATTTTCAGTGTCTCCAAGTGCAGGGAGGCCTACAAGACCATATATGAGACTGTCAACTGTGGGGAGAAACCTTTACAGATAACCAAGGTGTGTGCCACACGTTGGCTCTCCATTGAACCCGCAGTTTCATGCATTTTGGACCAGTGGGAGAAGCTTAGGCTGCATTTCGCAGTCACGAAGTCGAGTGAACACTGCTACATGGCTGAGGTTTTATACTCCATGTACAGTGATCCTCAAAACATATTGTATCTGACTTTTTTGAAGTTAGTGCTGGGTGAGGTACAGTTGGCCATCAAGGCTTTTGAGGGAGAGCAGGTAGATCCTCTTACTTGACAGCTTGGTTAGCCTGATCAAGTCTGTGAGCAGCAGGGTGCTGAATCCACTGGCAAATGTTGATGTACTCAAAGGGCCAATAGATGGATACATCAGTCCCAAACCCTACCTTGGTTACCTTTTTGAGTCAAAGGCAGCTGAGTCTGAGGATGAAAGCAATGTCTGAAAGCAGTGTGTAGCCTTCACCATCTCCCTCACTAATGAGTTGAGGGTGGGACTGCCGGACAACATTGAAGCATTGCAGTACATGTTAGGTTTCAATGTGGAGGAAACTCTAAAGCACAATAAGAGCCCTGGAGAAACAGAAAGAATAGCCATGCTCCTTGGCTACTCCCCTGCAGAGATAGACAAGATTGTCCAGCAATGGCGTGCCATCCACCTTAGTAAATGGAATGAGACAAAAAACACACCAGGCTTCTGGAGTGAGATTTGGAAGTTCAGGGATGCAGCTGATATCAACACGTTTCAAGAACTTACCATGGCTGCTGTGTCTGCCACACTCAAATGCTGAAGTCGAGAGAGTATTCAGCCAGATGAGTGTGGTAAAAAGCAAACTTAGAAATCTGATGTCCTTGCAGACCCTTAAGTCCATCCTGTACATCCGATATGGACTGAAGCTGTCTGGTGAGGCTTGCTATGAGCACCAGCTGCCTGATAATGTTTTGCAGCTTTTTGGCACATCAGCTGGTTACTCATTTAAGTCAGCTCCCTCAGTTGCTGAACCTGCCATAGAGAGCTTTGACCAAAATGACGATGACCCACTCTTTCTGTGATCCAGCACAGCCTGTGTGTGTGTGGAGGGGGGTCTGAAAAAAAAACAATGAACTTGAATTAGGGCCAGACTAGTTACCATCATTTTCTCACATTGCCATTGGCAGTTTTTTCTATTGTCTCTTTTTGGTCCATTTAGATTGTTAATGTAGATTGTATACAAAAAAAATGTTAAAAATGTTATGGTTAAAAATGTTCGTGTTTTACTGTGACTTGTTGTAGGCTCCTAAGTGGACAATAAGGTTAATAACCAAACCATACTTAAGAAAACTAAACTAAGAAATGAAGAAAAAAAAAAACTAAAAAAAACTTACAAAAAAAACTAGGTAACTCCGCCATAGTGTCTCTTTTGGGTCACTTTTGCCGGTCCCAACCCCGGATAAAGGAGGAGGGTTGGAATTGTGACACTAAAAAAAACAAGAAAGTTCATTTGTAGTTCTAAATATATTTCGGGTGTTTTTTACTCACTTTTAAATGCAAATGAAAAATTATGCAAATTAGGTGACGACATCATTTAGCGACTTTTAGGACAGCCAATAGCTACTTTTCTTACTGAGGAGTTTGCAACACTGTGATCTTGTCGGCTCATTTGCTAAAGATTTGAACTGTGGAAGCTTAAGTAACAAAACGTAAAGATGGAACGTGGAAAGAAAAGCAATACATTATAAAAATATTAATATAGTGATATGTGCCCTTGAGAAACGTATTTAGTAAAGTTGTTGAGAAGCAGAAGCATGAGAAGATGGATAGATCTGACGTTACAATGACGGGAGCAGCATCATACAGTTACAGTTAATGCAGTCATTATCCAGGTCCAACAGCAGCTAGCAGCAAAGTTTTGTAACTGCAGGTACGTTTTTTGTTGCAGTCTAATAACAAGTGTCTGTTCATTATGGTACATGAAACTTGTGTATTTTTTGGGAAGTATTAAATATTTATATTATCTTCCTCTATCTTTTAGTTGAGAAATTTGGTAGCAGAAGTATTTTAGCGGCGGGGGGTCGGGTCGGGGGGGGCCTCCGCTGCTTGGTTCGCATCCATGGGAGAGAAAGCTAAGCTCCGCACCTGGATGACCGTATTAAAAAAACCAGCATAAAACTGGTTAAGATTCATTAATCAATTTGCTGTTGTGAGTGTGTTAACTATCGATGTCACAATGTCACGTGACTCGTTTTGTATACACCGCTATGTCCGCAGGAAAAACATGAGCAAAAATGAATGGAGCCAGCTTGGATTTCATGCTGTCAGAGTTTATTATTACTTTATTATATCATATTGAATGATATACTGCAAAACTTGATAGATTAAACATAACTGACCCATTGAATGCCCCAGGGATGCTTTTCACTAGTATTGAAACAGCCATCAACGTTCCAGACCTGCAGTATCCAGTTACCTGATCCACTTTCCCTCGTCTTGCTCTGGAGAGTCTTTGAAAGCCTACAAAAGTCTTGAGGGGTAGAAATGGACGACATCTGGATTTGTGATGAATATTCAGCTTTGGAGTCTACCAGCTAAAATTTGCTTTGTCGTCACTGGAAGGGTAAATGTCACTTCATCTTGGTTAACGTTAGCTAGTATAAGGAATGGGCAGTGTAATGTAGTCGTTGTGCTAACTCTTAGCGTCAACTAGTCGATCCTTGATTACAAAGAGTCAACTTAATTATTGCTGTGTGAAGGAATTTTGAAAGGCACCACCTCATACTTGAAATTATACATGTATGTTAAACAGCAGTCGTATAAGTAACCCTCAGTTAAAGCCATGGGTGGTGGTCAGGGATGATGGGGTTGTGTTAGGAGCCCACTGCAAATCATGAAATGCTTCGAAAGACTAGTTCTGGCCCACCTCAAGTCCTGCCTCCCTCCAATGCTGGATCCCTACCAGTTTGCCTACCAGTCAAACAGGTCTACAGAGGACGCCATAGAAGAATATAGTATACGGCACCCAAAGTACGAGTGATTTATTGCTTTGACCTTTGGCAGCTGTGTGTGTGTGAAAGGATTATGAAAATTATTTTTAATGGTTGTTAATTTATGACCGGAGGTGGTAATAGTTGTTTTTTCCGGGGTTTTATGTCGGGTTAGGGAGGGAGGGGTAGAGCAGGTGATTCCGGGGGTTCATTCTGTGGGAGGTCAAAAAGGATTATGAGTAAAAATGTATGACCATGTGTGCATGTTTGGTTGGTAATAGTTGTTTTTCCGGGGCTTCCTTCTCTGGGAGGAGAGGGTGTTGGGTTTCTTGAGATGTAGCGATGCAAGGGGGTTGAGCAGTGTTACCGGTGGTTCATTCTCTGAGAGTCCCAAATATATAAGAGGAAGGCTTCTCCTTGTTTGCAGTTGAATTTGTTTTGGGTTTTTTTTAGTTCAAGATCAATAATGGCGTCTGTGCTTAGTGATACACCCGTGACAGCCCTGACTTACGAAATAGGCTGCAGAACGAAGGATCGAAAAAAAAGATACGTTACAGAAATATGATGCGCCACAGAAGCGTTTTCTTAATGTGTATAGAACTCAAATACCTCAGTTTAAGCAGCTGACAGATCAGTATGACATGGCAGATGGAAAAATGGTCGGCTTTATATTTGATTACCTGGCTTCTAAAGTGAAGTTGTACATTTTAGCCATGGGAGCTGAATATACAATACGTACCAAATTAATGACTGGTGTGGGGCAATAGCATTAAGATAACATACAATTCTGCTAGAGGCTAAGTAGAACTAAGAAACATTGTACCTGCATTAGAGGGGGTGACAGGATGCTAATCTCACTAGAATAGCTGGGGGCAAGAACAGACCGCTTGGTATTCTGTAGTAAACGGGCAGAATGCCAAATAAGGGAGAAGACGCTAGAGCTAGAAGTCGATTGGTTGGAATAACAACAGGGAAAACCAAAGACGGCAGCTGCCATGAGAGATGTGTTAAACAACGTATATCTTACCCATATATGGTATGAACCGCTCCTTTACCCAGAAAAGCAGAAAAACGGGAAAATCTAGGGTAGGGGGCTTAGGCTATAAGAACTGTGTGTGCTGTGATTGTGTCAGACTCTGTTGGACTGAGTGCCACACTGTCTCCAGATATATCTGTATG
>JACXGI010012842.1:10747-22025 GCA_016801175.1 Esox masquinongy | reverse complement strand
CACACACACACACACACACACACACACACACACACACACACACACACAGATTAACTTAATGCTGTCGCGTGGGTTAACAAAGGGCACAGTTAGAACAGTAATTACAATTCTGAAAATAATCGTGCTGTTCTGCCAGTGCTTCATACCGGCACCTACAGCTTTTTTAGGGGGGAAAATGCGTACCAGCTTCTATATAAAACAAGTAGCTTACCATCAGCCATGGATTCACACCAAAAGGTTGATCAAAGCGGGATAACTGTTTTGATCAACCTTTTTGGGATTGCTAGTCAGTCAATCCGCTTCTTGTGCCAGTAGACTTTAAGAAGTTTGAAGTACTGAGAGGTTAAACATGTCTTTGTTAGAGTAGATAAACATGTCTTTGTTAGCTACCTTGCTGTGAAGAATACAATTTGATCCCTTATTTACTGAATAATTGTAAAGATGGGCATTATTTGTTTGTAATGTTTCAAAAGGGGTTTAGACACCCACCTTGGAAAAGGACACCTCTTTAACCCCAAGTAAGGAACCTGAAATGCCCGTAAAGACTATGGGTTATAGTTTTGTATTCCTGACAGAAGAATCTTATCCCCAGATAGTTTAAGGTCTGCATTTGTGTGATATGACATGGCACTGCTGTGACTGTCCTAGTGTGTTGCCACTCTAAGGTAGCATGTTGCTGTTGCAGTCCCAACGGTAAGGGGAGCTTTCACACAACAGGATTCGCCCCCGACGCAAGGCACAGCTAAAGCCACAGAGGGCCCAGTTTGATTAAGAGCGGATTATCCTGTCAGTAGTGTCATTAAGACACTCAAGCTGTGGCCAACACCACCGTACATCCACCTCTGTTAAACACAACACACGTTAGGGTTTATTTCAGGTCGTAGCAGATGTTGGTTCGTAACATATCCGACTAGCAGGAATTTTACTTTCGTGAAAGTTGTATCCAAGATCAACCAGTTGCTTGGATGAGTCAGTCTCCTTGTGTATCAGGCGGCTTGGGTGTAAATTAAACACGACCGTTTTGTCTTCTTGGCTTTTTGTGACCATCTCTCTGACTTCCCTCGGCCATGTTGTCACACCAAGCCTGAGTGTCACAACATGGGCTACTGAAAACCAGTCATCTTCCAGTGAGTGCGGCTGGAAGTGTAAGTGGTGTTTTAAGGCACGTGTCACATGCCAAAGGCGACTTGCATTAGGTGAAATCAGTCCAAGAGCCCTATGAGAACACCGGAGAACATGTGACTAACTTGACATCAGGGTTTATCATTAACTAAAGCAACCAGTGATGGATGTTTATTCCAGGAAGAGTCTAAATCAGATCACAGGCTTATCATCAGTCCGCTAAGTCACAGTGATCAGGGGTCGTATTCACAAAACATCTTAAGGCTATAAGTAGCTCCTAACTTGCTGATTTAGGAGTAACTCTGATTTAGGAGTAACTCCAGTCCTAACTTTAGGACTCCTAAATGTTTGGCCTTAGAGTATTTCACAAACCGTTTTAGAGCTAAAACCAGCTTCTAAATCTGTGTAAAGTTAGGAGTAGTCAATAGTCAAGAGCACTCCTAAGTCACTAAGACCAAATCACAAACAATCCTAAAAGGGCTGCTGCCGGCAATACACCTCGTAATCAGGTCGACGAAACATTTAGTGATACTGAGCTTTTAAAGAGGTATTGGCTTAACCGCGAGGGTATTATGATCATAGTAGAGCTAGTTAGGTATGCAGTCACTTCAACAAACAGAAACAACCCAATTACATCGGACATCAAGGTTGTGACAACTCTACGCAACTTGGCCACAGGGAAGATGCAGCAAAGACGAACTTCATAAATCTCAGTCATCTGTCAGTAGAATATTACATCAAACAATAAATGCCCTCTCCAGACCCCATATCGTGCGACAAATCATTCGGTTTCCTCATTCACCGACTACAAAGAAACAAAACATGGCCATAGCTGGACCACTCGGTGTAGTTGGTGCTGTAGATGAGACACATAATTATATATAGGGGGCAAATTATTGTACCATCAAAAGATGAACACACATTTCTTTACGAGCTGCCAGACAGCTCATAAAGAAATGTAAGAGGCTGACATGACAATTAGCTGAATATATCTTGACTAGTCAGTATGTCAGTCTTGGTTAATCAGTGACACTTAGCCTACATTTACGAAAGTATCTCTCCCTTTTCCTTTTAAAGGACTGAGTCACTCGTCAACGGCTGAAATTTAGAAGTCAGGGTCAGTTGAGATGTTCTGAAGCTCTGGCTTTCTAAAGAAGCGTCTCGTCGTGGAGGAGTACACGTCAGTGTCTAGTCGGGTGGTAAGAGAAGATTAGACTGTCTTGTGTTGGCGGGGATATAACTGAATTCCATGCAGCGTGTCAGGAACGTGCAGGCTGCACATCTAGGGAGGGTGAAGAGCCTCGTTTATTCTCTCCTGTCCTTGTTGGAGGTTAGAATCTTGGATTAGCCATCTGCCTTGATACAGCCACGACAGACATGACGTCAGTTGATTCATTATACCAGCCATGGGCTCAGTGACCAAAGAACCATACTTACTGTTTCCAACCTGCCAAATATTGAGTAGATGCATGTCTGTTGTACCCTTAAGTAATGCAGTTGTAAATCAAAGCATGTGAAATGCTCAGTTGCAAACTACTCCAACAAGGACAAATTCCTTTTTCTAGAACATCAAGTGACAGTGGATTACATCAGATGAATTAAATATCTCCAAGTCCCCCCAACAGCTCCCTGCATTTTGTTCGATGGATGTGTGACGCTCTTCTTTCCCCTCTCTGTCTGTCTTTCTGTCGTTGTCGTCCAGGTTGGCCCAGCTGGCTCTCAGTTCGGGCTGCTGGCCTGCCTTTTTGTGGAGCTCTTCCAAGGCTGGCAGATGCTGGAGCAGCCTTGGAAGGCCTTCCTCAAATTGGTGGGCATCGTCTTATTCCTGTTCCTGTGCGGCTTGCTTCCCTGGATCGACAACATCGCCCACATCTTCGGCTTCCTCAGTGGCCTGCTGCTGTCCTTCGCCTTCCTGCCCTATGTGACCTTCGGCGACTTCGACAAGTACCGAAAGCGAGTGCTCATCCTTCTGTCGCTGCTGGTCTACGTGGGCTTGTTGTCCTCACTGGTTGTCTGGTTCTACATCTACCCCATCAACTGGCACTGGCTGGAGCACCTCACTTGCCTACCATTCACCAGCAAGTTCTGTGAGAAGTACGACATTGATCACGTGGTGCATTAACACCAAGCTAACAGGCTAGCGTGAAAATGCTAGCTGCTCAGATCCAAGACAGGAGATTGGAGAAGTACTTTTAAGGGAGACAAAAGTTAAAAGGGAGAGTGTACTTTGTCTGTACACATGCCTGCAGAACTGCTGAAAGCACCAAGGCAATCTAGACACATCAACTTCAACACTGTAAAAGTGATGCTAGTGCCCCTGGACAGGAAGACTGTTGACGTTAGTACTTTAAATGCTGTTAAAGTGGACTTGGAAGACAGCTGCCACAGAGGATATTTGGTTAAAACTGTCACATTAATACTCCAGAGGTCTGTTTTTTTGACCTATTTTTTAAAACACTGGATGTACCTAACACTATGTTATAGCATATCGCTATGTTCAACTACTTTCAATTAGTTGTTCATGTGAGAATATTATTACATTAAATACAAGCCATACGGCCATTAATTGTTTCAGCTTGAACTAAGGTTTTTATGTGTTATATTATGACTTAGCGCTATTATCAGGCCAGTTAAGTATACTGTGACTAAACGTTCAAACCACAACAGCATGAAATGTAGTACCCGTTAAAATGACAGAGGCTCGTAATTCCATTCGTCATCAGCAGTTGCCTTTTCACTTCATGAATTATGCCATATTCTCTACATTGTTTTAAATGAATTGACATTATATCCGTAAATTATTCTAGATACAATTTTTATGGTATAACTGTAAAGGTAACTAGTCTGACCTGCAAATCCTGCCTTCCAAGGCAGATATCAACAGCGACAGGGGCTGGATAAACCCATGTAACTACTTCAGTTTACTTTGAAACTGCTTTATAGTTGGTTTTTAGTTTGAACGCACTACTAATTAAACACATGGACTTGTGTTCATGCAGGCAGCACCTTTCTGCTTTTGACCAATCACATCAGAACTTTTTGGGGATTGAGCTGATTGGTCAAAATACCAGTTAATGAAAAGAAAATTAGAGTTGGGATTCTTGTGTAAATGCAGCATACTTACACTGTTGAACCTTGTCTTATAACATTACTACTTGAACTTTAATAAACGCTATATCTTCAGGTTGTAACATTTGACTGAGCACATATAAAGTCCTTGCTGTTGGACATCAAGGATGTGCTTGCATTATGTCTTTAGAGTAACGTGTAATTTGGGCATTTTACTGATGTCAAAGTGGCCTATTGTTTTTACCATCCCCTGACTTATCCATAGTTTTCGGGGATGATGTGCCTCTGCTCTGACAGGCGTCTGGTCTTAACTGCTGAGGTTTCCCGATTTACTGTGGTCATGTGGATTATTTAAACAGGATTAACCCCACGAGGCTTTGCTTTAGTTACTTGACACACAAGCAGTCCAGTCATCTGGTGGAGTTAATGGCTATCAAGTTCAATCAGGTGGAATACTTGACAGGTGTATTTTAGACATTCATTGAGTGTTTTTTTTGTTTTATTGTTTTACCGTTGTTTTGTCATGTAGGGATTACCAATGGTCAACTGGTTTTATATGATCATGCCAACAGTGTCCACCCCTTTGACAGACGTTACAGTGCCTTCTGAAATGTAAGCCATGAATTTGAGCATCCAGAAATCTGCAACGTTAGTACATGTAGCAGGTTTTTCCACATAGCAATGCAATTGGACCAAATGTGTTATTTATTGAAATAAAAAAGGATAGTTTGTAATTTGCTCCTTTACTGTGATATTGTGATATATTGCTCCAGGTTTTTTAAGAAATTACTAACTGATATTCTGTATATGTTTAAATTAAAATGTTATTGAAAATAAACTTTAAATTCTAGCTATGTTTTTCAGTTTGTGTGTTGAACATTTGTGTCAAATTTAAGTACAGATAACATTTTCTGACTTGATGACAAAATGGCAGCCTTTTAACATGTATCTATCGCTTGTTGCATGTGGACTGTCTGATTGGACAATTATATTACTGCAATAATGTTACACCAAGCAACAAATACATATCTTAAAATATTGTGGATACAATCACAAAGTCCAAAGACTTGTTTCTATTTTGGTCCTCACTATTACCACTAATGAATAAAAAGTGTTGTAAGGTCACCCTCTTCAAGAGAGATATAGTCTCTGATGGCGATTCTTTTTTAACCCTGAGGTTGAAAACCTGTCACGGTTCACTCAATCAATGTGTGTCACAGAAATGCAACAGTGTAATCGTGTTAAACATTGACAATGAAAGCAAAACAGGTGTTTGAAAAACAGTTTATTTTCAGATTGAAAAATGTTACAAAAATCATTCATCTTGATTCAAGACTTGGGGGGAGGGGAGATTGGGGAACATAGCATTTTGATGTTTCAAACAGAACTATCAAGTATATCAAATATTGTGCCAGCTATAAGTATATCATTCAGAACTTAATGAGACATGGATTCTTGTAAACGTGTCATTACTTCTAACACCCACAAGACACAGACTGCTGGTAATGCTGTTTAGTGAATACAGTGGGCCACGCTGTTTACAATGGTTGGCAGTGGCAAGTGGTTGATTATGTTAGTCCCTTGAAGATAAAAAAAAAAAACTGTCTGATTATGTAGTTGAACACATTAGCAGTTAAAACCTTACAGCCCCAAAAGATCCAGGCTATACTGTCTACTTTCGATAAATAGCCTGATTTGCTTCTATCCCCACCTACTGTTATTTTATTCCATTCTTTGTATGAAAAAAAACATTCAAGCTGACTTCAGGTACTACTGCATCATATGTATTTACCATCAAGCTCCTTTCCCTGTCCTGGACTTTTAAAGGCATATTTGCAAAAAGATAAAAAAAAGAAAAGAAAACTAAGATTTCCCAGGAGGTGATATTTAACTGGATTTCAGGCATTCAGATGAAGATCACAAGTGTCCTTCCTGGTTGCTTGGCTAACAAACCACAGTTAAAAAAAAAAAACGAATGATTGCATTGAATAGACAGTACATATCATAAAGACAGATCAGATGCTGGCTAACCCTCCTTCAACCTAGGCATATTTTAGTTTTTGTTAGATGCGCATACAGTATTTAAAGATGCAGTTTGTTTATGAAAATCTTAGGCTTAATTTGAATTGAAAAATGTACCGCATTCCCAAACACAAAATACAACTTCAAAACAAACAGGATATAATTTTTTTTTTACAAGATTAAAACGAATGAAATACTTATTAGTGCTTAGCTGGTCTTTTCTAATGTAAATTCATATTTTTTTATGTAATATAAAAGTTATGTCTCAAGTAATTCCACACTTCCTCAGTCTATAGGGTTGGTGGTAGGTAACAGAGACAGCTGTAGTGTCTTATAAGACAACTGCCTTCTCCTCCACACACCAGCAGGGCACATGTAACTTGACCCATCAACAAACAGTGAGCACAGACAGGCGCTTAGCCACTGCTGTTTTAGGCGCCCACATGTACACAACCAGCGTAGTCCCGTTCCCAGACGCTTTGAACAACAGCCACCTGGACGAGGTGACAGCGAGCTGGCTCATGTCCCAATCCAGCCGGAGAACGTTATCTACAGAATCACATCAGAAAAGGGCCCAGTGTTGTTTCGTGCTCTGTCAAACACCACTGTTGCGGCGCATGTAAGCATGGCCCCTGACTGGGTACATCATTTCGATGAAGGTCAGGAGGCCCACGGTGACGTCGCTGGGGCCCTTCACCTTGAAACCCGACCTCTGGTAGAAAGGGACCAGGAAGTCCTCGCACATGAGCACAGCGCGGCGCACGTAAGGCAGGCAGCGCAGGTACTGCAAATAGCGCCACATCAGGATGGAGCCCTTGCCCTGCTGCCGGTCACTGCGGTGGACGGCCAGCACGTGGATGTGGACCGTGGAGCCCTGGGGCTTGTGGAGGGTGAGAGCGTCCTGAAAGCGGAGGGTGGGATCAAAATGGCACATTTTAAATACACAAATGCCAGTGAAATGGTTTACATGGATTAATTTGCTTTTCAGGATCATCCGTCTGATGAGAATAATAAATATTTTCAATGAAGAGCTTGACTTGTGATTCATTACGTTAGTAATGGAAGGAAAATACTATTAATATGCAATTCAATCAACAGATCTAGGTTTGGGCTTACCAAGGACAGCTTCTCCTGGTCCCACAGTGATCCGATGATGAAGGCGACCAGGCGTCCGCCCTCGAACCAGCCCAGGGACAGCTCTGGACACAGTGTCAGAAAGTGACGCACCTCCTCTAAGTGGAGCGGACACTCTCCGGACACGGAGATGAAGGCTGCGGAGGGCAGACATGTGACGCAGATATATACTTACTTAGTATTGTCTGTTAACATATATCCTAGTAGTTAAATAAAAGTTGTATAAAACCATTCCTTACCCTCTCTCTCGATCTCAAACACGCTGATTGCGTCCTCCGGGCTGAGGCATCGGAACTCACTAGCAGGAAGTGTGTGGCGACGCCCGCGACCTGGGGAAATTTGGCCCATTGTAAGGCGCATTTGGAGACCAGATCTCAAGAAAGGCAAGGCACTGACTGTAGACATGATGTCTGATCGAAGTTCCAAGGTAAAAATTCTAATATAGCGTTGATGTTTCAAATCAAAATTCTTTAGCATGTAAACAATTCCTGTCTATTGGATATGCTGCGAGTAGTTTGTTCCACGCACGTTTCAATTGCAGAAGGGCTGTGCGTAACGGGGACTGCGTGGCGCGCTGTGCGTATTTATACAGTTGGTGCTTAAGAGCTATTGGTCATAAGCCTATAATAAGCTGGATGACAAAATTACCCATTATGAGAGAATGTCTGTCGACAATAAACATATTTACCGGAGACCAGATTTATTATGGATATTCATAACTTGTTTGCAAATAGCCAAACTGATGTACCTGCATTTGTTTAAATCTATGTAGCATCTACTTCCAGTAATTATATTGATATCTACAGTACAATATAGGTATTTCAAATGTGTTAGTTTACTTTGAGCTTACCATCATTTCAAACATATGTGAGAATACTGCTAAGGGGGCGTCATTTTTACATAGCCTTTCTATATTTTAATGTAAATATTTAAAAAAGTTTAGTATATGTATCTGGAATACTTATCACTCGCTGGAAATAGTATTGGTATAACATTATCGGTTGTCCTCATTCACTTGTGAATTAGTTATTTGGAGGTGGTTTCTTGTTATTTGACCTAATTATATTTTCTGCAAATCTCTAAGAGGATTAGGGGTAGCGGGTAAGAGTTTGTTGATCATTATTAGTTTCATTGAAAGTTTATCCTCTGCTGGGAATACTTTGCTGATCAATCTACATGCTTTTTAGAATACTTAACGAATGCAGTTATAGAACTGTGTTCGTGACCTTAGGTCTCGCGAGTCAACATATTACCGGAACGTTCTTATAAGCCCTTTGTTGTAGACACAACACGTTTTTTATCCATTACAGCACCATCTCCACTCGCTGGTGATTATGTTAAAGGTCCAGTGTCATTTTGGTTGATCAGTGTTTTTAATACAGTCAGCAAGAGCTGATACTGCTTTGAGGAGACGATTCCACAATTTCTGCATCAAGATAGTCCCAGTCAGGGACCGTAAAAGACGAAATATATATTATTATACAGTCCTGTTATATTGCATATCATACACATTTTAATGTCCAGTGCACTCGTACACTGACACCAAGTGGCGAAAATCTGACCAAGAAAGTGACCAGAATGTGCCTTTGGCTGGAGTGTGCGTATATAGACACTCATACCTACACACACTGATGACAGAAATATGTGGTCTCGTAGCATTCACATATATTTTAAATTCTAGAATAATTAAATAATACCTGAATCTACTACTCCCCTAGTATTATTGCTTAATTGGGCTCAGGTCACGTGTTGAATTTGTTTTACAGCATCACTTGACTGTGAGACGTGAATATCTTTGTAACTGTGTATTTGTAACGGTCAATTGTCTCATGTAATCAAGTTAAACACTCCGCATAGATAACGACTTTGTTCAACAGGCCCTGGACTCTTCTTTGAGCGCATTTACGCAGCGTGTGCTACGCATCGACGTAAACACGTGCACTTTCCTGGTTACAGGTTTCTCTTTTTTCTTCTCCACCGTCCTCTCCCTCTCTCGCAGACATCATTCCCTGACAACAGCAACGATGGCGGAACCAGTAGCATCGGACGCGATACCAACAGACGCAGCATCTCCATCTCCGACCCCGGCTCTTTCTCCGGCTGTAAGCCCTGGCTCCGAGCCTCCATCAATGGCGCTCTCACCTTCTGCGGGCGGTTCTCAGCGACTTCTTTTCTCTCACGATTTGGTGTCAGGTCGGTGTTATGGCATGGTCTGTTTCGGCCTAGTTAGAATGATACACGGCGAGGAGGAGTTTGATTCAGACTCCGACCTCGACGATGGCGGAGGTGGTGGCGGCGTCGGCGGAGGTGGCTGTATCCCCTGTAGTTCCGACGTCGAGAGCGGTGCTGCGGACACCAAGGCTCTTCTGGGAAGGGGTTTTGTCCGGGTGCAGTGGTACCCAGAAGGAGGGAAACAAGACATTCGGGAAACAAAGGTAATTGTTTGATAGCTGGTATAGCTACACGTTGCAGGTATCGTTAGCTAGCTTCCAGCACTATTTCAGTGTATGTTTCCCAGGTATTGACAGTTACCGTTAGCTACAGTATCTGCTTAGCTATACGCTACTAGTGTACACCGGTTTAGCACATGAGAAACTGCATTGCAACGTTTTGTATGCGCGCTCTTGTGTTTGTTTACTGCAATTAGCCAGCCAACTTCAGAGTCATGCTCACATTTCTTTAAAAATCTTCTCTTCCACTGGTTATAACTTGACAGTCTTAGGTTGCTAACGGACTAGCTACTTTTTATTATTGCTAACTAGCTGATATGTCGACAGTCATTTACTCATGTAGCTTGTTGGGCTAACATTATCCAGTCGCCAGTTGAATTTGCTAACCTTAGCTAATTGGCTAACTGGCATAATGGCTAGGTTAACTTACTAGCTCGTGTCGCTAAATAAAACGCAGTGTTGCACAATAAATTCACATCAGGGTTTTTTAATGAGAGTAATTGATTTACATCACTTTTTTTGGACGACGAAGTGTAAGAACACTTGCTGAAACTGTTACTGCAATAATGTTTAGCTGAATCATGCTTACCTGTGGTCTGGTTTGAGGATTTGACAGCTCAATTTAGCCATGACACATCACTAGATAAGATGTTACCTAGTTTTAAAGTGGATCTTGGTTAACTGTCATCGTGGTTAACTGTCACGTATTCTTCTTTGCATTCTCGGCAATCCAGGTTACTATGATCAAAACTGAGACCATGTTAGCAATCTTATTTATTGATTGATTAGTTATTAAATCAGGTTGCCAACCCTGTCAGAATTGTTTGACTAATTGGTTTATGCATGTTCTTTTGTGTATTACTAAAGAAAAGAAAACATAGGAAACCTATATGCCACCATGAATAAATTTAGGCAAATGGGCCTTTGGGTCCAATCAATGCCGAATATTCATTTAGAAGAAAATTGCCTGAAGCACAGTGACAAATTGCTCAAAGCCCATGTATAAAAGCCATGTGGTGCTCGGTGACAAAGCCACCATCATTACTAACCAAACTGAGCTATTGACATAATGGGATTATATACCGCAGTAACAGAGAGCTCTCTCCACAGCCTTGTGGAAGAGGGTCAAATCAAAAGAGAGGAAGCTGGAATGGGTTGGGCCTAGAAGATGCTTGAGTTGAGCAGGCTTTGTCCTCACTGTTATACAGGGTAAATGAGCAAAGTTCTAGCTATAGAGGTCTGGACAAAGCAGGTCTAGTTATGTATCTCTGGCGATGTAACAATAGGTTGGTTCTGTGACTGAATGGCAGTCATGTTCTAGGCCTTAAACATCCTGCCTCCTCTGTGTGTTTGTATATACTGATATGCTTTTGTGTGTGTGTGTTTGTTTGTTCATCTATTCTATTCTATTCTGTTGTGTGTGTGTGTGTGTGTGTGTGTGTGTGTGTGTGTGTGTGTGTGTGTGTGTGTGTGTGTGTGTG
>JACXGI010012842.1:0-10647 GCA_016801175.1 Esox masquinongy | reverse complement strand
ACACTCCCCGGGGTGTGTAGGAAAAGCCATTACCCACAAACCCCTATCAACCTGCCTTTATTGACATCCTCCTCACTGGTAACGCAATTATTATTCCCCAAAGTTACCAATAGGGAGTTTTTGATTGGATTGGCAGATTGCTGCATCAGACACAGGACAACAAACACCTCAGGTGACGGTACAAACCAGTTGAGAGATGGCTCAGTCTTGTGACCGCTGTCTCGATCCTGACGCGCAGGCTAAGATGCCTTTGTTGTGGACTGTTGAAACAAATATACAGGAAGTGTCCCATTGGGGCTCGAAGCTTGAAGTTCCCGCTGTCATTTGTTTTGTTAACCTCACATGGAAGCATATGACTTTCTCTACATTCCCGTGTGGAAACTTGGACAACACTTCACTGCCTTTACAATGGCTGACAGTGACAACGTCTCCTGTCATCTGCGTTGTAGTGGGCACATTCTCCCTGTCCTATGAAATCATAATTACATCTCAAAATGTATCATCTGCTTCTTCTCAGATCTTACTACTGATTGAATATTTCATTTGGATGCCTCAGACGTGCGTTCCCAGAAACCCCACTACTCATAACATTGCAACGGGTTGTGAACACGTTGTACAGACCGTGAAAGGCGTGAGATATGCGAGTCTCGGTCGTTGGGTTGGTGCGTTGCTTATGCGCTTTATTATCTTATAGGTCTAGTCTTTATTAAGAGATGACAATAGATGAGCAGTCATCCAGGACATGTGACTCTGTCTCAGCCTTTGTCTGTGACAATCATCTCCATAGTGAATTCTACCCAAAACCTGATTGGAAAGGAAAGCGCTTGATCATTCTCCCAGAAGTGGACCGCGACTACCCAATGCCTCAAACATGCTGCTTTTCTTTATCCAGACTGAATGTTTTAATGAGGTACAGTTGATTAGAATAACTGGAGGTATCACTTTGAAACCTGATGAGGCTTTGCCTTTGCAGGCTGGTGGGCTACAGGTTTATTTTTAAACCTCTCAAAGAGCCCCGCGTTTCAACCTTGTCTGTCCTCGTCATGACCAATATGTGAAAATTCTTTTTGTACTGGTCTTTCAGTCCCGCAGTGCTCCCTGTCTTTCTATCTAAGGCTGTCATCGCAGCAGGTAGCATTCAGTGGCGCTCCAAGCGTGGTAAGGGCGTGGCGTTGCGATGCAATGCTTGACCCGAGCTGTCGGGGTTGGGGGGAGTGGACTGGGTGACGCCCAGGCCAGAGGCTCTGCCCTGGGCGGGGCGGTGAGACGGAATCCGGCCCTGGGGGTTTGGAGAGGATGTTGATCTCACAGGGTGGGTGCAGCCGGGACCCTGCTACAGTCTGCTGCCTGGAAGGAGGGAGGGGAGGATGGTGGAGTGATGGAAGAGATGGTGATGGAAAGAGAGGGAGGAGGATGGAAATGGATAGAAAGCAGGAGAGGGGGAGGGGGAGAGGGAGACAGACTAAATCTGGGCAGATGGCTGCTGTGCTAATGAAAAGCTTTTTGTCCTTCATTTGTGGTAAGTGCACCCCCCCACCCACCCTGTCCTAGCAGTTCTGTTTCTAAACTGTTTTCTTCCAGATTCACAGGTCCAGTTTTAGACTGTTTTTTTTTTTTTGCATGCTGTTACATTTAGGCCAACACAGAGTATGTGTATTTGAAAATAATGTTATAGGAGCAGTTGGTCTGTTGTTGGGTTGGCCCTCAGGGTTATGCCGTACTTTGGTGATATTGCTACCACTAAAGCTAAGCTAGGCTAATAGATTCCACTTCTTGACATTGTCCAGGGTAGGGCTTTGTTAGTGTGGAAAGGGCTATTTTTCTGGGCCTACAGTGGAATGAAGAGAATAGGTTAATACACCTAACCTGCCCAGTGACTTCCATACTCCTGCCTAGCCTGCCCCAGCTAGAGCTGTGGCATCATTCCGCTAGAGCTGTGGCATCATTCCGCTAGAGCTGTGGCATCATGCCTAGAAAGTGAACTCCTCAAGCACTGCAGTAAACACGGCGAGTCACTCCTTGTGTGGTCACGGTAACTTGTTTGCCTTCTCCAATGGTGGTAACACATCAGCCCCACCCAATATGAGTCCCTGAGCCCTATGAAACCCTAAGTGCACTTGTTGAGGTCTGAGAGGGTTTTATTGGAGTTTAGCAACATGGTTAAACGTCAGAGGGCCAGATGGAGCTGTGACCATGTTGCTTACACACGGTACCCTATGGTGTAGGGTTTAGGGGTTCGTTTGGGACTGGGCCATGACCCACCTGGTCGTTATAGAAGTTAATTATAATAATTAGTTTGAAGTTCTATTCAGCAAAATAGAATTGCAATTTGCGGCTAGCAACTCTCTACTTACGAGATGAAAGCTATCACAAATTAGGCTGTCTGTATTTAGACATCTGACGGTCCTAATTGACTTACAGTAGTTTAAAATCCAAATGCCTCACAGCATCCTGGATATCATGTTATTTTCCTCGGTGGTAGTTACACCATTATGATGATTTGGAAGCGGTTGGCATTTAAAGTGAGCCACCATAACACATTTATCCTTAACATTCACGTTCAGGTCTTTGCTGCTCCGGGTTATTTGGTACTTAGCAACCCTGTTCTGGGTTTGCTGCTAGCTTTCCTAGCCGAAAATTAATATTATGCAAGCCATGAAATACATTTCCACAGCCTCAAAATTTGATTGAAATATTATTGTGTTCATTTAAGGTTGATTATTTAAGGTGATTGTGCACAAGGTCAACATTGTGGTTCAGGTGAAGTTTAAAATCACAATTTAGGAAGAATAAAGTGTAGAAATGGCCAATGTCGTTGTTGTATGAGTTTGTCTATAGAAACTCGGGACGAATCTGTAGTTTGCAGTGCTCAGAGAGTAGGCTGAATGGCAGGTCCTCTGATAGACTAGTAAAAAAGTAATTTGGGGCACACTAAGGGCTTTGTTTGCATTACGGGAGAGAATCAAACTCTAGTAAGAGTTATCTTTCTTTGCGTAATGGTTTCCATACCCTTTGAATTTACACTGGGATGTTGGAAGACCTATCATCCAGGATTCTAGGCGTCAATCGAGGGAAAATCGAGCTATCAATATCTGCAAGGTCGCACAACAAATGATGAAGTGTCTTGTGTCTTAGATGCGTCGAGAAATTGTATAGTACTGTTAACAAGCCCTAGCCCAGGGTTCTTCAACTCTTACCCTACGAGGGCCGGAGCCTGCTGGTTTTCTGTTCTACCTCATCGTTAATTGGACACACCTGGTGCCTCAGGTCTGAATAAGTCTCAGATTAGAGGGTTGCAATGAAAAAATGGAGTGGAACTAGCTTCGAGGGCCAAAGTTGACTACCCCTAACCTTAGCCTATGTGTTACTGTATGTGGAGGTCTGGAAGGTCACATAATTTGTCCCTCTGACCTGTAGGGAACTCTGGCAGATTCTTCAGTTTTGATGTTTCCGCGTGAAAATCAATGACATTTGACCTCCTTTTCTGCATAATAGTTCATTAATATGCATGCCGAAAGTGGAAGCACTGTTCTAGTGCGCTGCATGAAACTGAAGCGTAGTTCACCTGTGCAGAAGCAGCAGAGTCCGATTGGACACCCCAATGGTACAGACCCAGACTGCAGAACATCACAGGTCTTCCAAAGATGGTGTAGTTCGTAGTAGGGAGTGATGGAGCATTATTTGAACTAAGACCACAATATAGGCGTGGGATTGTACCCTCATTAAACCCAGTCTGCCCCTTTCCCCTCTCTCCTCTCCTTCCTCTCTTCACTTCTCCCTCTTTTGTCCTCCTTTCTCCCCTTCTCTCTGCCTACCCATGCTCCTCTCCTCTCGCCCCTTCTCTCTGTCTACCTATGCTCCTCTCCTCTCTCCACTTTTCTCTGCCTACCCATGCTCCTCTCCTCTCTCCCCTTTTCTCTGCCTACCCATGCTCCTCTTCTCTGTCCCCTTTTCTCTGCCTGCCCATGCTCCTCTTCTCTCGTCCCTCCTCTCTGCCTACACATGCTCCTCTCCCCTGAGTCCATGTGAACTGTAATCCTGAAAAATGCAGAGCCGAGGACTGATGTAATGTGGAAGGCTTGCTGTCCACCACACCCTGTGTGCCCCCCCACCCCAGCCCGCCTCCCGGGCTCTGCAGTATTGACCCCTAACAGTGTGGGAGACGACAGAGGAGACAGCTCTGTGTCTTATTCTCTACATCACTCTCTCCCTTTCTCTTGTTTAGGGAGGCACCAATACATCAGTTATCAATCACTATTGGCCAATTACAGGAAAAAACGTAATAATCGATATTGGCCAATTACAGGCAAAAATGTAATTATCGGCTCATGGCCAATTACAGGCAAAAATGCAATATTCGGTATTTGCCAATTACAGGCAAAAATGTAATAATCGGTATTGGCCAATTACAGGCAAAAATGTAATCGGTATTGGCCAATTATAGGCAAAAATGTAATTGTAGGTGTTGCCAATTACAGGCAAAATGTAATTATCGGTATTGGCCAATTACAGGCAAAAATTTTATAATCGGTATTGGCCGGTATTTGCTTTAAATTTGGCTGATTATTTCAGACTGATTGTGCTTCTCTTTGAATTGGCGTTCAATAGAGTATGCTTCAGTATTTTTTAAACGTTTTTTTATAACGTTTTCTCTTTTGCCGTTTAGTTATAGTCTAATACCTTATTTAGTACATTTATATCCGGGCACTGTGTATTGCACAAGAGAATGCGTATTTATTGTATAATTTATAAATTTTCCATTCATTATTAGATTTCTTGTACACTACACAACTATTATAAATTAGAAGAATTGGTGGTTTGCAATATTTAAAAATTATTTCTCTCCCTCTTGCTTACTCTCTCGGTTTTTTTTTTGCAATGGCTTTATTGGAATGGAATGTGTTACCACCAGGCTTGGAATTTTATCATTTTAGATGAAAATCACAAAAATGTTTAGGGCACAAAGGCCACATGCCAGGGCACAAAGGTCGAGTGTAATAAGAGGATTTGGAGCTTACAAATAAACAACTTGAATTGCTGATAAGAAAAAGACATGCATGACATAAAAACATACACATTTCACTTTTTAATATCATATTTTGAATAATTTATTATATCTGATAGTTTAATTATCGTGTTTTTATCCTTGAATTACAGCTACTCATCCCTCAATTTTTTTTTTATAGATTCTGGAATCTGTTTCATTTCAGAGGTTTTAGTTGGGAGCGTTCACATGATGACAACAAACAGGCTACGGTAATGACAGTTAAGTAACGTTCAGGCTAGCTAGCCAGCCAGAAGGATAACATTACCTCAGTTACCCAAAAGTAATCTGCTATGTATCCTTTAACATCACAATCGCCTGCGCTAATGAGTACGACCTAAATAAACAAATATAGTGACTTAATTGTGCGGAGCATCTTTCACCACAAACGCTGCCATGTCGAGTGATGTCAAACTTAACGTTACTTCTCGGAGCTCTCAAAAAGCGTTCAGGGGTATTCTCCGGTATTCTCCCACTCGGAGGTCGGAACTTTCCCAGTTGCACATGAACGCACCTACAAAAAGAGGTTTGATTCAGTTAAGCACTAAATAAGTCAGCTATCTATCGATAACTAACTTACTAGCTAGCTTGCTTACTAGCATGTAGTCCGTTCTTGTGGTTGTTCTCAGTTGCGAACTACAAACAAACCTAGGAACAAACTGCTGACCGTGAGATTTTGACAGTAGCAGGGGCACAAAAGCCATGGTGGCGATAGGGCGTACAATGATTTTCGGGGCAGCATGGCCAGAGCGAAGGGCAACTACAGGCCGGCGTGAAATTCCTACGCTGGTTACCACTTTATATAATTTATTTAAATAAAATCTGTTATATATATAACAGAACAGTCAACAACAATCGCCGTAAGAAGTGAATTGTGTGAAGGATGCAGGTACAGGTAATCATTATTCAACTGGTTGTCTCTATGGGTATGGCAGGAAGATACAAACCAAGGTTATTCTCCCCGAAAATGTTGCATTTTCTCCATTTCTGTTGTTCTTTCAAAATTGTTAATTTTGTGTTTTTTCTCTCTCTCGTTCGCTCTCTTTGCCTCTCTCTCTCGTTCGCTCTCTTTGCCTCTCTCTCAGTTCAATTCAAATGGCTTTATTGGCATGGAATGTGTTACTACATACATTGCCAAAGCACACATCAATATATATTAAATTTATAGGCAAAACAAACAAACAAAAATAAATAAATGAAAAAAGAACAGTGAACAACAACAATTACAAGTAAGTAAGGGAAAGGATACAGGTATTACTGTAGATTCATTATCCTGATACATTATTTTGTTGTCACTTCAGGTGTGGCAGGAAGCTACATATTTTGCCGCTAATATAGCACAACTAGGTTTTTCTCCTAGAATAAGCTGCATTTTCTCAGTTTCAGTTGTCCTCTCAAAGTATTCAATTTTGGGCAATTTTTTAAATTTGGGGAAAAATATTTCTCATATATCAACATAGTTTTTGCAGCGTAGGAGAAAATGTTGCTCTGTGTCTACCTCTCTCTCTGGGCAGAGGGAGCACATCCTGTCCTCTCTGGGCAGCCAGTTCTGTCTGTGACGACCTGTTTCTATGGTCAGGTTGTGTTCTCTGGTTTGCCTCTCTCTCTCGTTCGCTCTCTTTGCCTCTCTCTCTCTCGTTCGCTCTCTTTGCCTCTCTCTCTCTCGTTCGCTCTCTTTGCCTCTCTCTCTCTCGTTCGCTCTCTTTGCCTCTCTCTCTCTCGTTCGCTCTCTTTGCCTCTCTCTCTCTCTCTCTCTCGTTCGCTCTCTTTGCCTCTCTCTCTCTCTCTCTCTCGTTCGCTCTCTTTGCCTCTCTCTCTCTCTCGCTCTCTGTTTGCCCCTCTTTCACTCTCTTCCTCTTGTTTTCCCGTTGGTTATAAAGCAGATTACTAACAGTACCAGGCCTTCCTCTTTCTTTCTCGTCACTAATAGTGCTGTGTGCTGCCAGTGTCTGGATCAATGGACCTCTGGGTCTGTCTGTTAGAGGTGGATGTGGAGAAGGAGGCGTGTGCGCACGTGCGCGCGCTTCTTGTCTGTCAGAATGGCTGACATGGGTGTGGTGATAAGCTACAGTTCCCCATTTTATCATGCTCTTCCTTCCTCCTTCCTCTGTTCTTCCTGGTACCCACCTGGAAAATTACTAATTCCAAACTAACACTGATTCTGTGGTCATCTAGTGATCGAATCCTGTCTGGGTGCTTTCTGACAGAACCCATTGCCTGTCAGACTAGCACTTCCGTCATCCCCTTCTTGGCAATACGTTGGCTAGACCTATAGGCAGTCACCACTCGCCGGAACACCGCCCTCTCCACTGTCTGCCAATCAGGCGTGGGTGCTCGCCGCCTCTCAAAGGGAGCCGAGACTGGCAGCAGACAGCAGCTCTGTTAGCCTGAGAGCTTAGCTCGATCTTTTGATAAAATGTCACAGTCGGATTGTCATACTCCTTATGTTTTGTGGTCGCTTCCTGTCGCTTCCTGTGTAAGAGTTGGACAGACAGTAGAGGCGTCCCCCGTCCTCTTCAGCAACGCCGAGCACAGCCTGCTGGTTTCCAGGTTCAACACTGCTGCTGATGCCCAGCTATTGTAATGGGACAGTGACTAGGGCCTGAATAGTAGCACCTCAAACAGGGGTTTCCACAAAGTTCTTAAACACACACGCACAGATTTCGGATCTGGGCCTAGGTTTTGTTAGGCCTCGGTTTTGTTTCTTGATATTTCTAGCTTTATTTCATCCGTCTGTCTTTCAATAGCGGAACTCATTGTTCAAAGCAGTGAGAGACTGAGAGTGCGTGTGGAAGTTCTGTGAGGGTGATTTGTTTTTGCATGACTTGGCAACCCATTATGTAATGCGTGTATGTGGCCTGTGTGTGACCCGCTCCGAGTTTAAATGGAGAAAAGCAGTGCACACTGGGTGGTGTTTTTTTGTTGTTGTTTTTTTTGTTTCGCAGATATAAACAGGGCTAAAAGTTCTCACAAGGATCATAAAGTGTGAAAAATGTGCCCTTATTAGGACCTTTTCCCAGTCCCACGAAGACAGTCAATTTCCGACTAAGAGGTTTAGGGCAAAATTGACATTTGGGTTAGTGCTAGAATCTGTGGCCTTTGCTTGACCAGGCGCCTTACTGGAAACATTTATAAGCCTGCAGGTAGCAGAGTCTCCAAAGTGTGACCCAAAACACAGAGTATATTAGGCTAATTGGCTGTATACACATTTTATTAGTCTTGCAAAGCCTGTAAAAACGGGGACAAAATTTGTTGGGAATTGGTCGTATGGATTTTTACCAACTAGTCGTATGGATTTCATGTGACTAGTAATACAGATGTGACCATATTAAAAGGACTAGTAATGCAGATATGACCATATTAAAATGCTGATGGTCTTTTATTTTAGTCTATGTAATGTGAGACCAGGACTACATGTTGCTTATTTTTCTTTTTCTGAGAAGCAACATCAGACTGATCTGTTTTTTGTTATTGTTTTGATTATTTAAATAATCAAATTTATAATTAGCAAAATATTTGGTAGCTGTAGCCCTTGCCCGGCCATTTTGTAGTGTTGCCTGTCTCAAAGAAGTTGGAATAAATCTCTGGAGACCTCTAAAATATATGTAGGCATTACTTTCAAGTGATGGAGGAATACAGGCTGATATTGACCTGGAAAGTAAGCTGTTGGGTATATATATTTTTTCCTCATCAGGTACTGTAGGTTCTCAATCTAAAGTAGAAAGCTAGAGACCTAGTATTAAGTTTCACATACGTCTGTCTTGCACCTCTAGCCTATGAAAATTATACATTAAGGGTTTGTTTACTCGGACAGAAGAGGCTATAAAAAGAGGAATTTTTAACCACACATTGCACAATGTTCGCTAGAATGCTAAGTTAACCACCTGTAATCTTGGTACCTCCTACAGCTAGGCTTAAACAAAGCAAACTGTTTGTCTTACCCCGCAAGCCAAGCAAACAGAACTTTTTTTCCCGCTTGTTTATAGTAATACCAAAGGCAGAACAGGCTATAAAAATGGCAATTCCAAACCCAACGTTCTATCTAGATAGTTTTATTCCGATGCTTAGGGTGTATTTTGTTGGAAATAAATGGTTTCTACTATTCCCCTTGTAGATGGAGGAATAAAAAAATAAAATAAAGTGTATTGCCTGTAATCTCTTTGTAGTTTGATAGTAGATAACCCTGTGTCTGTGTGTTTCTGTTTGCATCTGTGTCCCCACAATAGAGTGAAATCCACTTTATTTGGCGCCATTTTGTCTATGTCTGTGATGCATAAGATGAGCAGTGATTTGTGCACAGCGTGGACAAGCTCCATAAATGGTGAGCGGGCAGACAGCCGGCAACAGATGAGTCCATGGTGACATCTCTAGGAAATGGCAGCCCTTGGTGGGCCTGGGTAGAAATAAACTGAATCAAAGGGGGAGAGGGAGAAGATCAATGTGTTTCAGTGTTCTGTTTCTGAGCTCGCTCTCTCCAGCAAGGTTATATGAGCTGTGATTAGTGACACTGGCTATTTTTTCGGTGTATTTTTTTTTTCTTACATTGTCACCTTCTCTCTTTCCATTTTTGTGTCTGTCTCACATTTAAACACTGACAAAGGTGTTTCTAACACACAAACTAGCAAAATGAATGTACTCCTGTTATTCAATAATTGAATGACAATCTAAGCTACTGTTTGATGTCTCCGTTTGGCCTGTATGTTTGATGTCTCCGTTTGGCCTGTATGTGTCTGGTGAGGATCGACACCATTTAATTTGTGTCTGATGACGGCTGCCTGGGCATGGCCGGTGAAATCATGGTGTAATGTACTGACTCGAGGCTGAATACATACCTTATCAAGTGTTTTACAGTGGATATAAAAACTCTACACACCCCTGTTAAAATTCCAGGTTCTTGTGATGTAAAAGAATGAGACAAAGATAAATCATGTCAGAACTTTTTCCACATTTAATGTGGCCTATAATGTGAACAATTCAATTGAAAAACAAACTGAAATCTTTGAGGGGTAAAAATAAAAAATAAAAAACTTGCAATAACCTGGTTGCATTAGTGTGCACACCCTTAAACTAATACTTTGTTGAAGCACCTTTTGATTTTATTAGAGCACTCAGTCTTTTTGGGTAGGAGTCTATTAGCATGGCACATCTTGATGTGGCAATATTGGCCCACTCTTCTTTGCAAAAGCGCTCCAAATCCGTTAGATTGCGAGGACATCTCCTGTGCACAGCCCTCCTCAGATCACCCCACAGATGTTCAATTGGATTCAGGTCTGGGCTCTGGCTGGGTCATTCCGAAATGTTAATCTTCTTCTAGTGAAGCTATGCTTTTGTGGATTTGGATGTGTGCTTTGGGTCGTTGTTGTGCTGAAAGATGAACTTCCTCGTCATCTTCAGCTTTCTAACAGACGCCTGAAGGTTTTGTGCCAAAATTGCCTGGTATTTGGAACTGTTCATAATTCCCTCCACCCTGACTAAGGCCCCGGTTCCTGCTGAAGAAAAACAGCCCCAAAGCATTATGCTGCCACCACCATGCTTCACTGTGGGTATGGTGTTCTTTGGGTGATGTGCAGTGTTGTTTTTGCGCCAAACATACCTTTTGGAAT
>JACXGI010012841.1:0-21930 GCA_016801175.1 Esox masquinongy | reverse complement strand
GTTAAATAGCGTAGTGGTTAGAGAAGTGGACTTCTGAACTATAGGTCCCGAGTTCGTATCTCCTCGCATGTGATGCGTTGTACGCATTATGAATTATTCCGTATAGACGAAACATTTGTGGGCTAAAATTGTTAGTATCCACATTATGGTAAGCCTGAAATAAAACAGTTTACGGTTATATTGCGACTGTTTCTGGTGGATTTTCGAAGTACGCATCCGTGCATGCGTTTTGAGTCAGGATAGACAAACACTTTTGCTGGCTTAACAACGTAGTTACGATAACTTAAGCCTTAACTGAAACTGTATACGGTTATATTGCGACTGTTTTTGGCATGGAATAGTTCATCTTCAGTCTCGCTAGCAATTGCTCAATTCTTATGATTATTCCTAGGAAGTTAATAGATACTAATAAGCCTATTTAACACAATCCTCAATGGAGTCTAGCGACTGCTAAAACTTGTAATGCTGTGGCATAGTGGTTAGGGACAGTGTCTCTCATATGGAAGACCTATATTCGAATCTAATTAGAGAAACAACATTTATTAATTATTTCTGGTCTTTTCACTTGATGAAAAAGTTAGTTATCGTCGCCTTTATTGATAGTTATTGTATAAATGTCATTCACGAATGAAAGAAAAAATATTTTGTTTTGCCATGAAAGAAAAAAATACGTTCCTATGCCATGAAATGAAATAGCGAGGGCATTTGTTCGAATCTCGTGAGGGCATTTGTTTCTATTGCGGGCCGGCTGAGCTAGGCTTGCCTGGTTTTTGTTTCTTCAGCACAGCTGAACATCACACGCCAAGAATTCGTCGCCAGTTATTCTTCAGAACTAGTGTCTTGGATTATTCTATTTTACTATGAAGAAGTTTTTCACGCCGCTTGCCGCTGCACCGACCTGGCCGCCAGTGGAGATTCTCACAGCTACTGTGTGTCGTGCCTGGGACCTGTGCACGCTCGTGCGGGACTTACCGACCCTTCTGCCTGCGCTGACTGTGCGTCCTTGTCTCTCCCTACTCGCGTAGAGAGAATGAACTTTTTCGAGGTTGAGGTCAATTTAGATGACATTTTGGAGTTCTCCAGCAGTGACAACGCCTCTGTTAGAGATCTTGGGGAGGGGGAGGAAGGTCCTTCTAAGGGCCCGACTCCCCAGACAGCACTACTGTTCCTGTTCCTCCTGCCTTGGAAATGGATGACAACGTTTCCTTGTCCTCCTCCCCTTCGGGTGGAATTTTCCAGGATTATAGAACGAGCCACGCTCAGGATTGAGCTGCTTCTTCCTCGTCTTCCGCTGCCTAGAGAGAAGTACAGGATGTCCTACGGTTCCTAGGCTGAATCCTTCAATGCCGTCATTGCTCCCACCCCGGAGCTCCAAGGATTTAAGGTTTTCGCCGAGGGTTCCTGGGACGCCCCCCTCTCTGCAAGAGCTCTGGTTCATTCTTACGTTCCTTTCAATAAAGTGGTGGGTAGGCAGTCCGCTATTAGCGGCGACTGAGTCTGTAAACGACCCTTTGCCTTCAGTTAGGGTCAGTTTGCCTCCTTTGGTTACCATTTATGCGACAGAAACTTCTCTGCCTCTCTATAGTGTGGTTTCTATTCCCTCTACTTCCTGGTTCCAAAGAAGGCGGGCGGTGTCAGACCGATTTTGGATCTGCGCACCCTGAACGAGTTTGTGACCAAACAGCCTTTTCACATGCTCACTACGACTCACCTATTAGAATCTGTGCTCCTGGGGGATTTTTGCACGAGCATAGACCTAAAGGATGCTTACTTTCATGTGCTGATCCTTCCTCGTCACAGAGAGTTTTCCGATTTGCTTTTCAGGGCAGGGCTTATGAGACGAGTACATGAGGGTGCCCTTCGGCTACACGCCCGCTCTTTGCACCTTCTCCAAATGAGTGGAGACAGCGCGGGAACCCTTATGCAAATACCCCATGTGTCATAGAAAACGACTCCTATCCCTGCTGACCAGCCTACGGGGGGATCTGGCCTATTAGAGAGACCCCGACTCACTCTCTCAGGGAGTCCCAATGGGGAGTGTGACGTCATGGACACCGTTCTGCTGGTGTTAACCCACTTCCGGGACCTGATCAGAGGCCGCGACGCTCTGATTCGCTCAGACAATCGGGCCACGGTCTCCTACATCAATCGCCAGGGGGGAGTCAGGTCTCCTGCCCTCCACCTGACGGCCAAGCGCCTGTGGCTCTGGGCTCACAGACACCTGTGCTCTCTCTCGGCCGTTCACATTCCGGGACGGCTGGATGTGTACGCGGACCTAATGTCCCGAGAGAGTCTTCGAGACGACGAGTGGCGTCTTCATCCAGAAATCGTCTCCCTCATCTGGGAGCGATTTGGGGAAGCCCAAACACATTTTTTTGCGTCGAGGCAGAACGATCAGTGTCGGCTTTGGTTCTCCCTCAGTCAGTGGAATCACCCTCCGTTAGGGGTGGACACCTTTGCGCACCACCCCTGGCCTCCCGGGCTCCTTTACGCATTCCCGCCGTTACATTGCAATGCTCGTCTACTGGCTCGGATCAGACACATCTGATCCTTGTGGCACCGGATCTCCCCGTGGCGGGCTGGTACCCGGAATTGATTCAACTGCTGGAGGACCGCCCGTGGACTGTCCCTCTCAGACAGGACACGCTATCTCAGGCCGGGGGAACGATCATTCAACCACCGTCTCTGTTAGGGACCCTCATGGTCTGGCCCTTGAATGGGACAGGCTGATTAGAAGGGGACTGTCTACTGCGGTAGTACACACTATACACAGGGCGCTAGGGCTTCCTCTACTTCCAAACTGTATTCCATGCGGTGGGACATGTTTGTGACTTGGTGTGAGCGGTCTTCTCTAGACCCTCTATGTTGCCCAGTCGATGTGATTCTTTCCTTTTTACAGAACCTATTCGACATGGAGATATCGTCCTCTACTATTAGAGGTTATGCCTCAGTGATCTCAGCTTGTCACGAGGGGTTCGCTGGTAACACTGTTTTCAGGCACCCGCTGATTAGACGTTTCCTGTTGGGTACGCGCCGTCTCTGACCTGTGGCCAGGTCCGGTGCGCCCCAGTGGGATCTTTCCAAGGTTCACCTCCTTTTGAAAACGGCCTTGCTCCTCGCTTTGTGCTCTGCCAAGCGAGTGAGCGATCTGCGTGCGCTTTCCGTGCAGCTGTCTCACTGGCTTTGCGATTGTATTGCTTTAGCCTACGAATCTTCGGGGTGCTGAGGCTCCCGAGGGTCTCAGAGCCCACTCCACACGGGGGATCGCCGCCTCTTCTGACATTTTTCAGGGGGTCAGAGTGGACAATATTTGTGGCTTTTATTCATTTCTTCCTACTGGATGTTTCTTCTCTGTCCCTGACTCACTCGGTTCTCAGCGCCGCCGCTGGGAATCTGTAATTATTGTTGTCAGAGCCCATACGTTGGTGGGTTCTCTCTCTGTTACTGTGTGTTCTTTATTCCCAGACTCCCATTGAGTTGGAGCGTGTGACCTTGCATGGATCTGTTGGGGGAGCGGTATGAGTAATGTCTCTCAATACTGTGACCTGGGGTCGCCTCCCATCAGAGGCTTTCTCTTTTTTTTATATTGGGTTGAGGTCTAACGGGATTGTTCCCTTTAGACTTGGCCTGACACTTTGTGTTGTTTTTTCTATGTCCCGTGCCGTTGCATGGTCACGTGTTTTTGTATGGGCCTTATGTGAGCGGTTTCCCATGTTTCTCACAGCCTTTTGTTACAACTTATGGTTTGGAGCGGAGCCCCCTAGACTTGTTGCCCTGCCTCACCCGGCTTTTCTGCTGGCTGAAGAAATTGTCGGAAGGGGGTCCTATGGGCACAGGTACCTTTATAGGGGCAGGCGTGCCCCAATTGGCTGACGCATGTGTATACATTTTTTTTTCAGTGACAGCCGCTTACGCGGCGGTGGTAAACCACTAGGAGCTAAGCCCTCTAGGGGGCTCTGCTCCACTCATATAACCGGAGTTACATTCCCGGTAACTAACGAATGTTGTGCTTATTCCTCGTAACTTATATCAACTGGTACAAAAAGTTAGCTAAATCGTGTTTCTTTGTGTAATGTTACCTACATGTGCGATAGCTAACATGGCTGTAACATTGTCTTGTTAGCTAGATTAGCTAAACCTGCACTACAATTCCGTTACTTGTGTGTGTCTTTGTGTATCCACAGTGCTCCTTAACTAGCCTCTGTGTCTTATGCTGCCGTAAAACTTGCAAATGGCTGTTTTTCTAAACCTCTTTTCTAAACATTGCTTTCAGATCATGACGTTTTCTGTAGTTTTGTTCCCGGAGGAGGATGACTGTGTGGCAATAGTTCCACGCCTGTGGCTGAAAGGGGGACTTTGCTACTGGCCACCACACAGCATCATCAGCAGGAAGTCCTTCAGCCACGACAAGTTTGCCAGAACGTGTTCACCACCGGAAGACACCTGCGAGGCTGTCCCTTATAAACTCATCAAGCATGCAGGTAAATTTGAAAACGTAATTACAATTTGAAACTTGGGATGAAAATGTGTTTTCCATGGTAAATGGTTACAAAACCTTAATTTTTCCTAGATATGTGGGAGACCGTACGTGTGTATTGCCAGAGGGGCAAAACTCGTTCCAGCTTGGGCCCCTACCACCCCAAGGATGCACATCTACACCACAACACCCTGTGGATTGCAGCCCTGGAAGTATGTGAATTACATGTTAATCTGGCAATTGCTAATTGCTTGGTTTCACCATATTTATCTATTCACCAATGTTTATGTTTATTTTTAGGATGGAGCAAGCACAGTACTCCAAGGCACCAGATAGGTACTCCGCAGCATCATGTGGAGGACTGTTACAAAGGTATGTGTGGATTCATTCACTTAACCCAGATGCTTAATTTATGTTATCAAAGTATGTTGCTTTCAATTTTATTTGTCAGTTTCAATTTATTTGTAAGGGCAAGAAGGCAGAGGTTGGGAAGTTTTAGCTCTGCACATGAAGGGAAGAATGAACATTTTGGTGGACACTGTAATTTTTGAGTTCGGAGGAGTGTAAAATAACCTGATATTTAGGACTGAATAATTATCTGTTTGGCTTTACTTTCAGAACATTTGGAGAAGATCAAGCGCCTGACTGAACAGAATGTCGAGCTGAGGGCACATCTGACTCTACAATAATATCAAAACAAGACTATAGCATCTTGTGTCTTCATAAAACATTTAATTTGTCTGAATTTATGCCCTTTACTAAAATGCAGTACTTTTCAGCCTTTCTGAAATTACATGTATAAGGCAGTTAGTTATCTTTATTTCACAATTAAACTATTGACATTTCTTTGTGCTTTTTAGCTTCAGATAAGTGGCTGACCAAAGAGAATGTCAAGCTGAAGGCACAAGGCCAGCTTTAAGGACCTTTTCCTCAGGACTATTCTCCAAAGTAAGATATTTTGTACATGGCTATTAGATTCCTGTGGTTAATTTATGACTTTTTCTAAAAATCATGTCAGACCATTTAAGTACAATATCTGATTACTGTATTACTGGAGCAATAAGGAAGAATCCTTCCACCCAGGACGTCACTGACGAGGCTGTCCAGAACCAGGTCACCAGGTACCTGAAAGGGGCAGATGACCGTGCAGGTGGGAGAAGATGTCGCAGAGGTACAAGGGACCTGCCGTGAATATGAATGACACAGCTCCAACACAAAACAACAACGCTTGGATTCCAGCCCTTGCTTATTTGGTGCTGTATTATGTTAATTTTGTACTTTTTCACATTCAAATACTGTGATTTTTCTATATATGTTGCTGGACTGTATATTGCATGTTTTTTTTTCCATGCATCTTGCACTGTTTGATTTTTTTTATTTAATTCAATTTATTTGAACATGTTTATTTTGTATATTTGCTGTATAATGCACATGTTTTTTTGTATACATCTTGCACTATTTGAAATAAATTGTTTAGATTTAATTCAGTTCATTGTCATTTATGATATGACCAAAATCGGATTATTATAAATAAAACCTAATATTGGGGCATGAGGCATCCCGCTGGATTTAGTGCAAAAAGAGGCTAGCCGCCGTCGGGCCGCTGACGAGCTGCTGATTAGTGGCCGGTGGGCCACTTGGTAATGCAAGTGGCCCACCGGTGGCCCGCTCGCGGCACGCACTATAAAAAAAGCAGCCCGCAGCAGGCGGCCCGCTGGCAAGACGCTTTGCAGAAAAGCTCGGCGGCCACAGTGTCAAAAAGCTGATGGGCCGCTGACGTGTTGCTTTCTGGGGTGGAGCGCCCTGCGAAAGAATAGTGCGGAGTAGGGCTGGCTGCTAAGGAGAGGATGAGGATTGAGGCCTAAGCCCCGAAAGTATTGTGGTCCTAGCAATGCGTCTGATTAACACAAAATTTATTTTGAGAAAGAAATGGAGAGAATTTGGCATTGAGAGAACAATGGGTGAAAGTGAATGTGGGTGCTGTTATGTGTGACTGTGTGTGTGGAGGGAAATTCTCTAAGAATCCAATTGTAGCAGCAGGCTCAACGAACACTCCCAACATTGTCTTCACTGACAGCAGAAACATCAAATTTTGCGCTTGTATGGTGTTCAGTAATTTGTATTGTAATGGATTATGGCATTAAATAATCGGGTCATATAAGTATCCAGCAAATTGTTTATATCCGAAACATTACTCTTTCTGTCTGAGTACTGAGCAAACCCCTATTGTTGTTGTCTCTCTTGGCTGTGTTTAACCCCTCAGTCAGCACACATAGGTTCGGCCATCCAGCAGCACCACCTTGTTCTTTTACAGGATCCGGTTGATCTTGCTTCTTTAGGTGAAGGGTAACTGAAGGGAGACCCAGTCAGAGACACTGGATCAGACATATTGTTGTCATTAACAATGAGAACAAGTTTGCGATCTAACACTGACATTGTAAGAGTATTGAAACAGCCCCGTTTTGGATCATAAGCATCAAGCAGACTGACATTGTAAGAGTATTGAAACAGCCCCATCTTGGATCACAAGCATCAAGCAGACTGACATTGTAAGAGTATTGAAACAGCCCCATCTTGGATCACAAGCATCAAGCAGACTGACATTGGCTGCAGTGGAGTCGGCTGCACTCTGGTCTTTCTCCACCAGGGTGTAGTTCTGACACAGTTGGGCCTTCACCTTCTGCTCCTTCTGCTTGTTTAACACACAACACACAGACCAAACTGACCTCGAAGCCCGATCCTATCATTGGTTCTGGTTAAGCAACACTCACACTGTACGAAGAACTTTTCATATCATATCATAAACCTTAAACCAAAAGTCAATATATGTATGTTTTTTTTTTATTCAATCAATTAATTTATAAATAATTATAGAAAGCATTTGGGGAATTCGATAACAGATTGTAATGAACTCTCAGTTCTTCCAGCAATAAACATATCTACAGTCAGTCCAGCATTCAGTCCTCATAGTAAACTGCACTAACACGACTCTACCTGCAGGAGGCACATTACCATTAATTACTGGGAGGTGGATACTGGCTAGTATTCCACTTTTCATGAAGGCCAATATGTTACCAAACCATATCAACATAAACTGAAAGTGTGATATATTGTGTCTTTGTCACACAATTATAATTTCTCCAGAGTTCATTATGACATTGTATTACTTAATAACATTGATACATATTATAAGCCTAAAGCAATAACAAAATATATATAGTACATTCAAGCATTTCATTCACATATTATTAATCTTTCCGATTATTGGGGATAACCTTAATGATTATTGGGTGAACATTCTGGGAGCTTTGTAAAGGACTCTCAGCTCTTCTAATCTGATGGATCCTTATTGTCTATATTTACTTAATGATGGTGAATGAAGAGAAGACCAGAATCTTATTTGCATGGTGATGATGCTCTGTATAGACAGCACATGATTCAGTGATCTGGGAGTGTTTATAACCCTGTGAGTTTAACACTCCATTACTGAGAGCTGTCCTTCATGACAACTGAACCCACAACAACCATGACTATTATAACCATCTTCATTTGGACACTTGGATTCTGCTTTCAAGGTTAACATTTTAAAATGCATTTCTTAAACATGTATAACATCAACGTGAAGGAAGAAACCACAGTAATGTTATTCTTTATATTTACAACAATTCATTACTGAATGTAACATATTGTTTTTATACATGTTTTATGTTTCAGAATCCAGTGGTCAGTACACTGTGACTCAGACTCCTGCAGTTGAAGCTGTTGTCCCAGGACAGACAGTCTCTCTGAAATGTAGAACCAGCAGTAATGTCTATGGTAATTGTTGGAATGGTCAGTCATCTGGCCATCAGTGTCTATCCTGGTACCAACAGAAACCAGGAGAAAATCCCAAACTCATGATCCGCCCAGGAAACACACTCCATTCTGGGACCCCATCTAGATTCAGTGGTAGTGGATCTGGGAGTGATTTCACTCTGACCATCAGTGGAGTCCAGACTGAAGATGCAGGAGATTACTACTGTCAGAGTTCACACTACCCCAACAGTGTCTGGGTGTTCACACAGTGATACAGAACCGTACAAAAACCTCCCTCAGTCAGACTGCACAGTGACTGAACTGTTACAGCTGGGACTTAATGCAGCTGCTTAAGGGAGGAAACAGTGACATGGAACAATGACTGAACCAACATAAACTGAGCTAAATATATACAGATGGGTGACTAATTAAAGGAAAAACCAGCATAAAGTGTCTCAGTAAGATGTTGGGGCACCACAAGCCGCCAGAGTACCTTCAGTGTGCCTTGACATAGATTCTACAAGTCTGGAACTCTACAAGGATGGAACATCATTCATACCAAATATATTCCCTCATTTGGTGTTTTGATGATGGTGTTGGAGAGTGCTGGCTAACACGTCGGTCAACATATCTATAATAGGTGTTTTTTCATTTGGGTTGAGATTTGGTGACTGTGAAAGCCATAGCATTTGATTCACATCATTTTCATCCACAACAAACCATTCAGTAAACACTCATGTCCTGTTGATGGGGGCATTGTCATCCTGGAAAATAACCACTCCAATCAGGATAGACATGTTTCACCATAGGATAAAGGTGATCACTCAGAATATTTTTGAAATGATTTGCAGTGACCCTTCCTCCAAAGGGGACAAGCAGACCCAAAGCATAACAGACCCCCTCACTGTAGGGGTCAATCGGGCTGACATATTCTGATTGGGTCCTTCATTGACATTGTTAGACACCTGAGAAAGAGTTTCTCTTCTGTTTTTCCTTACATACCGCAGTAATGCATGACCATTATGATCAAATGTGTGCTTTCAACCACAATTTTCAACCCTATTTACTAATGTTTTTCCCATAGATCTAAATGCAGATATAACTTTAGTCACTGTTCCTTTTGAAACACTAGCCAGTTGAGCCGTTTTTGTGAATGAAGCTCCTGCCGTACATGCCCCATTAATAAACCCTAAGTCACTCAGATCCTATCCTCTTGCCATCCTGATATAATTTTTTTTACATGCCAAAGAGCATGATAGGATGTAATTACTTAATTGTATCATGCAGTACACCTGAGTGGAAGCATCTGCATATTACACTGACAATATGTCAGCCCATCCACCATCCTCATGTCAAAGCATTCTGAAATGACCACACCTTCATGTCCATGCTACACAATCCTTCCCTTTGCAACGTCAGTAGAAGTAAAGGGTTGCAAAATCTGCAAATAGGGGGTGCGTCAACATTGATGATTTAATGTAAAGTTAAGATAACCCTATCTAGATACATTAGGAAATAGACAGATTTCTATGCAGATTAATACAAGGCATATTATTATCACAACTAAATAACAGTGTAACAATCTATCAATTAATTAAACACATTGTATGCAATTACATAATTTTGTCCACAGGAATTTTCTAACAATAGTGTCAGGTGCTGGCTTTGAGGATGCCCCTAGCCATCTCTGCGCTGGTCTTAGGGCCAAGAGGGTAGCGAAAGCTGGAACTCAGCCCTGGCTAAATAATGTTCCCCATACTCTCAGACAAGAGTGCAGAAAAGCAGAGAGGAAATGGAAAAAGGACAAGTTGCAAGTGTCATATGAAATTCTGAGAGATTGTTTGATTCAACTCTCTGTTAAAACAGTAAAAGCCAAATACTTCCCACATATTATTTCTCACAACTCATAAAGTCTTGTTTAGTGTGATAAACAAGGCTTTACATCCGGTTGCTACTGCTTTTCCAGAAGCGACTTCTGAAACTTGTGAAGATTTCCTGTCTTTCTTCAATGGCAAGATAGATGCCATAAGATCTTGCATCTTACCTCCAGATCACGACCCCTCTAATTTAGCCACATGTTCTGCTCTTTTTAACCAGTTTGAACCTGTATCTCTTTCACATGTGATAGACATAGTCTCACACATGAAGCCTACTACCTGCCCCCAGGACACAGTTCCCTCACGCCTTTTTAAAGAAGTGCTGGACACTATTGGTCCCAGTATATTGTCCATAATAAATAGCTGCCTCATCAATGGCACTGTCCCGTCATGTTTTAAACATGCAGTGGTCCAACCCCTTATTAAAAAACCTAATCTTGATTTAATTGTCCTTAATAATGTCCGTCCCATTTCAAAATTGCCATTCCTATCAAAAGTTCTAGAGAAAGTAATTTTTTCCCAGCTTGCCTCCTTTTTAAATGAAAATCATATTCTGGATAAAGTCCAGTCAGGTTTTAGGGCACGCCATAGCACTGAATCAGCTCTTCTTAAGGTGTTAAATGATTTATAGTTGTTTAGGGACAATGGAAACTGTGCTATTTTAATTCTTCTTGATCTTAGTGCTGCTTTTGACACGATTGATCATACCATCCTTCTAGACCGTCCTAAACTAGAAGTTGGCATTCAGGGTACTGCTCTAAATCTATGTACTTCATATTTGAGAGACAGGACATTTTCTGTAAATATTGGGAACTTCTTCTCTTCTGCATCAATCACCTGTGGGGTACCTCAAGGCTCTCCCCTAGGCCCTATCTTATTCTCGTTATATATGCTGCCCTTGGGCTCCATCTTTCAGAAATATAACATCTCTCACCATTGCTATGCTGATGACACTCAGTTGTACCTTCCCCTGAAAATTTGATAAACAAGTTAATGCTGTTGTCAGAGGCAGCTTTTTCCAACTCTGGGCCATTGCCAAATTGAAACCCATTCTTTCCTTTAAGGATTTAGAGACAGTTATTCATGCATTCATTTCCTCCCCTCTGAACTATTGTAATTCTTTGTACATGGGAATCTGTCAGTTTACCTTGTCTCGCCTTCAGCTTGTTCAAATTGCAACCGCTAGGTTTTTAACTGGTACAAAAAAGAGAGAAAGCATCACTCCTGTATTGGCCTCTCTCCACTGGCTAGCTGTTAAATATAGGATTGATTTTAAGGTTCTTTTATTTGTTTTTAATGCCCTACATGGATCAGCACCCTCCTATATTTCAGACCTCCTTAGCCAGCACTCTTCCTCAAGGACCCTTGGGTCGTCCAACAAACTGCTTTTGTGCATTCCACGGTCACGTTTGAAGATTAAAGGAGATTGTGCTTTTTCTGTTGCTGCTCCAAAGTTGC
This sequence comes from Esox masquinongy, assembly GCA_016801175.1. Taxonomy (NCBI): domain Eukaryota; kingdom Metazoa; phylum Chordata; class Actinopteri; order Esociformes; family Esocidae; genus Esox; species Esox masquinongy. The sequence continues at coordinate 10,323 of JACXGI010012841.1, read as the reverse complement.
GGAACAGCCTACCTTTATATAGTTGCAACATTTTTAAACCCCACCTTAAGACCTATCTTTTTTCTTTAGCATTTGAGTCTGCAAATGGGTAGGAAGTTCTGTTTATGTTTGTCATGTCATATGTTTAGTTGGCTATATGTTTTGACTGTAAAGCACTTTGGTCGACAAAAGTTGTTTTTAAATGTGCTTTTTAAATATATTTGACTTGACTTGACTAGTCAGGACCTGGCAGAAGAGATGCCTCTAGGCATCTCTGGGCTGCTGCTTTTTGTTATCCCCAATTAGAGGCAGCAGTACATTGTTGCCTCCAATTGGAGACTCTATATTAGTTGAGTATGTCCACACCACTGTGTGGATGAAGTAGGAAGGCTGTGACTGGCCTCACACTCCAGTGCACTAGGTGGTGGTATATGCCTCACCAGTTGGATGCGATCTGCCAACCAAAAACAAAAGAAGAACCACTGTGTGAATCATTGTTTATGCCTTCTGTGTTTTTTGTTGCGGTTGTACCTCTTCTTTGTTTTGTTGTTTTTGCCAGCCTTTATTAAAAGTGAATGTCTTGTGTGATGGCAATTCCATCGATAGACACTCTTAACGGAGTAAGTACAGAGACAAAATTCCCTTGGCACAATTAGCAGTTTATTTGCAAATAGAGAGAGGCGTCAAATGCTTACAGAATAATCATCTGAGGAGTCTCTAACTTAATACATGACAATCATCAGTACTTATAGAGGAAAAAGGGGTGTGGTAAGATGCTGCCCAGCTGTCTTATGTCACATAGGTTTTACCCGGAGTGCGGGCTGTCCCCCCACCTTATCCTTCCTGTCATTAATGTTTACTGTTGTGTTTACCTAAAGAAGCCAATTGCCCCTACTTCCCCCAAGGGCCACATTCCTAAGGAACAAAGGACTGACACCCTTCTTGGGTTGAGCAGATAAACAGATGGTCAGAGTACCTAGTGATGCTCTGATATAATACAGACATGTGTGTCACAATCAAAGTAAAGAGTTACGTACCAGGCAATATAAAACACATTTCTCAAATGTACCTTAATTCAAAAATGTCCACAACAATCCATCCTCTTGATACCAAATCAACCCTTGGTATCAATCCTTAGTTTACTCACTAGGATGTAAACTGCAACAAAACAGTACTCTGTAACAACATGACCCTGTTGATATCATTACCCTAATGATTAGAGAACGGAACAAATCTGAAATGTCTGGATCCTCATTTACATGCTTCTAAACCATTACCTGCGTATTAACTCCAAGACCACACATTTTCATTACACAGAACTATAACATAGTACAGCAAACCCTGTTATGTTAAAATCACCGGTCAAAGGAAGTAATTTCAGGTGACACATATATACTGACAGTGTGGGGTAAGTTGCATCGACACGTAGGTGTGTAAACACCAATCACTGAATACATCCTTCAATCTGTTACTGGTACAAAGTCCACTTATGCCAGTTGCTCGATTCACTGAAAGTCCTCTCATGGTTCCAATTGGATGTACTTCCAAAGTCATCACAAATGTTCGGCTCCTTCAAACGTCAGACAGTCAGTTATGAACCATTTCTTGGCAGACCGATGTAACAGAACGTAAAAGTCAGATGTATATTCCAAGGTGTTGTCCTCCAATAGTGCAAATGCAGATTCGAATGACAAAGCTCTAATTGTCTCCATTCTAGCTACTTTATCAGCCAGGTCAGGAGAATCTGTGTGTTCTCCTTTGTGAATGCCAAGATGACCAGTATTATCTAAGAACTCTATAGCTGCAGGCCGGGTCTGAAGTGATGGTCACTAGTACCAAAAAGCTCACTTTCCCTCAGTGACTTCAATTAACTGTGCCTAATCTTTAAACACCGAAGCCCTCCTGTAGCGTGTGTCGTTGACCCCAGGTTCCTCTCTCAGCTACCTGGATAGCAGATGAGATGTACCTGGTATGGAACCAAACAGCGTGGCATGATGTCGTGCAGTTGGTCTTTTCGTGCCCCAGTAAACGCTGACCAGAACCGGAACCTTCATTAGCTCCTCCCGTCGGTTGGTGGTTGCCTTCTTCCTCTCATGGCAGAATCATTAGGACTAGAATTAGTCCAGCTGTCAGGAACCAGGCATCACTGTAGACGCGCTGCACCTCGGGAAGTCTGTGGGTGTGTGCGTGTGTGAGATTCATCTTATCTCAGCCCACCTCACAATTGTCCTTTATGCCAAACTCAGTCTCTCTGGGTCCAACCAGTCGTATTGCTGAATCACTTTCAAGTGTCCTGTACCTGTCAGTGAATTCTCCTTGAGAAGATTAGTTGCAACTGCACAGTACACAATCAGAAGTGTCCATTACATTATCTTGTTGCTTCTTGTTAATGCATTTGAATACAGTCCTACCAAACACTTAAACCTGTATACCTGCATATCCAATATATTTCTGTTTCCTTTGTCTAAATAGATTAGAACAGTTGTAAACAGTAACAGTGTAGTGGAAACACTTAACCTTTCTGGTGCTTCTGTTCTGCTAGTGTAGAAATTCCACTCTTTTCTATAGTTGGTTTAACAACCAACAAATAACAAAGCATCACAAAGAACAGAAGAACACAATTTTCCATTTCCCATTACTGTTCCAATTACTCATCAGTTAAGATAGTTTGCTTATGTTGAAATATCGCCCTCAAAGAGTAGTTCATAAACAATTCTCAGTTCACCATCTAACCAGATCTCAGTTAATATATAATTACATCTGATTGTTTTGTCTCGAAACTACAATCAAATTCACCTTTGTTTAACACAAGTTATTAAAAATCTTATTGCCAATCAAAACATTTCATACCATCTTGAAGCTCAAATAACATGACTGCTATTTAACCTGTAATTACTCTACAAGATGAAACCCAGTGTGAAATTCTCCAAGTCTCTACTTATTTATCCTAGCACATCAGAGACTCTGTAATCCTGTCATGAATCATGACCCCCCCTTATGTCCTGTCTCCCCAGACCTTGTCCTGAAACAGGTTGTGAGGGTCTTGGTTAAATGTGAGTGACCCAATCTTGTTCTATAAACGTGTTACACTTTTACACAGGGAAATAAAGAATCCAGATACAATTCCCATCTTTTTGTACTCTTCAACTCTCGTCTGTACTAAATAAGTTCTCAAAGTAATAGTTAAAATATTCTCTTTAAGAATCTCTACTTTAAAGAAAGTCTCAACCCAGTGTCAATGTGACTTTCGACCTATTTGCTGTTTGAGAGATAACTGATGGTCGTAACCAGTCAAAACCAGAATAATGAACACAAAGTATTCAGTGTAGCCAAATTTGAAAACCCAATTTTAATAATGTCACCAGTAAATCTGTTTCTTCTCTAAGGAGTTCAAACAAATCAGAAACCCATTTCAAGCAGCCCCCACACACACACACTGGTGTCTGTGTGAGTGAGTAGCGCACTCCAGGGGGTCTGTACCTCTCTTTACAATTTAGTCTATGTAAAACTTCTCAACTTGGTTTTCTAGAATAGAACTTGCTGCAGAATTGCTTTCCCAGTTTCAATTAAAACATAGCAAAACTGAGTAAACATGTTAAGGAATAACAAAATGTGCTCCCTGCACGTTTTTACCCACTTATTCCATAATACATGAGATTACTTCTAATCAAATATCACACAAACTGAACAGTCACATTCTCATAGTCACTATTCATCCCAACAAATTTGTTCTTTCTTAGCTAAACCAAATCAAAATGGTAAGATATATTCTACTCAACCATAACCATGTTAGATTTTTCATCAATCTATTTCCAAAAACCCAAATTAGACAAACACTGTGAATGAACACTAAGGGATGCTGATTTTAACAGATGCCAATTTTCTGTTATAACTATGGAAACAGAACAATCCAAATCTTGATGTAACTCTTTAAGTACTCATTTAATTTGCTTTAAACTATAAGTTCAAGTCTTTTTCATCATTGATAATCACTTCAGACATTCCCCCCCTGCTTTCACGACAGAGTCAACGGAAAATGACTCCACACGCAAAAGCAGAACCATTACAGGACAGACATGAAAAAGAAAACTGATAGTTGGGATTAAACTAATAATCATACAGTAAAGAGTCGCAAACTGAATATCCAACAAAAACAAATTTGGAAATAATAAAAACCCAACATCCACGAACAAAATCAAAAACAACAAATGTGCCACACGGTTGCTCGTGTGAAGGAATTATAACCCATAAAACCTATAGACAAAGTTGTCTATCCGAATGAAACCACTCCCAAATTAGCATGACAAATTTGCATTTCCTCATGCAATTGCCAAACTACATTGTGACAACACAAACATCATGACTCAATTAATCAACATCATGACGCATGTTGGGGAAATTACCACAGGTGAGACCAGTCAGAACACTAATTTAACCCGTAGTAATAAGCTACTTTGATGTAATGGGAAAGGTTGGTAGAGGTCTTCCCAGGGGGTCTGTCCCCCTTCCTGGAGCCCAGGACTGTACTCATTTCCTTTTAGGCCATAAAGGCCAAGTGGGTTGTTGAAAATGTTCATGAAACGGAAGGTTCCACACAAAAACGTAACATGGTCTTAAGACTGTCTGTAGTAAAATACGTCATGCTTTCAACTTAGCCGATATCCTTCGTTAACCGAAGGTTCAGAGTACTTGCCGTACTCATCTAATATTGTTGCTGTCTGTAAAAAAAAAATGCTTATCTAAGCAACACAGCAACAGCAGTGAGAAAAAAACTCTCAAGAAAGGCCAAGTTAACAGAAAACAGATGCACGATGTCACTAAGATCAAGGTGCAATCTGTGAATGATACCAAGGACACTCAATCTAGATCTCTAAACACAGTACATCAATCAACCCCATCTGTCAGTTTACCATTTCAGAATTCAAACTCCAATAACGATTATCAGGCGTTGGTCTTAAAACACAAGTATTAACCCAGTTATCATTTCAAACACAAACAAAGTGAAACTAAATCTTCTAAACAAACCCAATACAACCTTATAAATAGGTTGTATTGGGTTTCACTGGCCTTGGCTATTTTACTGTCTGTGGCAGGCTATGACTATATAGGATGCGAATCCAGTCTTCATGGGAAACAGGGTGTTTTCCTAACTTTAAAACCTATCGCCACCTGGTTCTTTGTTCTACTACTCCATACAAGGAGAGAGAAACACAATATTTTAACCCTTTATAATGAAACCACAAGACAATTTTTTAACCAAATTAGGAAAGCATCATCGTACCAATTTCCAATGTATCACTCGGATGAACTTTTAGGAAATTAGTCTCGCATTGAATCCTAAGTTATCAGGCGAATACCTCCACGTGTGCCAGCCACCAGCACAACACTGGAAGGCAATTTTGAATTTCGCGGAGTCGGCGCGTAGGCAAAAGCCAAAAGAGTGGGCCAAAAAATCACATTAACGACGCAATGAATGCGTTCACCTAAGTGTACACCAAACAAAGCAAAACCTGGCGAATTCAAAAAACTATCAGGTTAACAACGATCTCGGTGAACGAGATCAAATATTCCACCAAGGAATACAATATGCAGCCAATCGGAATCCTCGTGCACAGAGAATACCAAAAGGGGAAATGCATTTATTAGGTCGATCGTAACCAGATATTCGCAAATGCCCGGGACTTGGGCCATAACCTTATACTGATGAATTCTAACTGCCACAGTCTAACTGCTTAAAATCCAGCACGAATCGCCACGCAATAGGATTAATGCAAGGGGGTGTTACTAGTGCTAACAGGACACAGAACCATAGCGGTTTCTTAACTACAATATCTATAACTGAAATACCCTAAAAAAAAAAATACTTCCAATTACCGTACTTTCTCAAATCCATCAATCCTGACGTACCGAAACTAACCACCTAGCGTATTAAATCCTAAGAAGAGGTAGAAATCCTGTATACTCCAAATATGTCAGAAAAAAAACAGTTGTGTTAAGGAATGATCTCACCGGCTGATGCTCTCTGGTCCGTCTCCCCCGACCGTCAGCACCCCTCCCTCAGGCGGTTTAGCGTTCCTGCGTGTTCCCGTTGGGTCGCTCGCGGCGATACCAGCGAGGTAGCCGGAACTGTCTCTTGCGGGAACACCACATCTAAAACAGCCTTTGTCTTGATTTCCACGGGTATCTTCCCAAACCCAATGTCCAGTCGAATGTCTAGCGGTAGCTTCATAAATTTAAACATAACGGTTAGCATAGTCTCTTCCTCAGCCCCGGGTCTGTAGTCCTCTTTGGTCTTAGGCACTGTAAACATCGGCTGGGCCAAAAGAGGTTATGTATCTGATGTATTCTTCACCCCCCTTTCGACTCTTTTCTTGACCCGCGTAGACTCTTTCTCAACACTTCCAAAGTGGAGCAAAACGACCTCCAGATGGCCTACTGCATCACCACGTTCACGACAACAAAGGTCCATAGAGCGAAACGACTCGGGGGCTATCTCGGACACCAGCGGGGTTGGCTACGTCGATTGTAGGGAAATGTTCTCCACCGACGCAGTGTCACCGGGCCGGATGGGACCACGCAAAACTCCAAGGAGTCCAAGCGATCGGCACGACGGAACACCGCGGGAGGGTGGAGGCGGTCAGAGGGACAATCCATTCAACCTAAGCGAAAAGAACTACAACACAGAGATCAATAAACCCCACACAAACCTCTCTAAAGCTTCCATCAGTCACCACTTTCTACATACCGCAGCCTACGCCGTCCAAACAACGTTATATTATACCTTCTGCAACTTCCGTACGTTACCTCGGCCATATTCCTCCAATCTGCCCGGTAGGCCACGCATCCACCACCGAATGAAAACGCCATTAACCGGAAAAACTAATAACTCCCAAAAATACATTTGTTCACATGCCCAAACAACAGAAACATTACCCACGCCGCAAAATATTTACCACAATGCTTACCCATTATCAAATGCAGTATAACCCTGCATGGCGAAACAACCCCATTTGTATTAATTAATCTCAATTCATGTGAGCATGCCTCGCACGTCAGAACCACCTTAACTGAATGTGCCCTAACACTCATCTCAATTAACGTGCCCAAACATCGTTAATAGACCCGTCGGCCCGTAAGTGAGACGTTCAAGGCCCTAACCTTGTCTGCAGATTTTAAATGTGCCCTAACACATATTACCAGAATGTGCCCTAACACATATACTTGCGCACTAACGCATATTACCAGCAAGGCCCTAACCTTGTCTGCAGATTTTAGATGTGCCCTAACACATACTACCAGAATGTGCCCTAACACATATACTTGCGCCCTAACGCATATTACCAGCATCAGATTTAACTGCATTGTGCCCTTACCTCCTGAGTCCAAAATTTCAGCCCGGGTACCTGTACTGATGAATCCCGAAAATCATTTAAGCCGGGCGCCCTGACTCTCACCCCATTCGCAGCCAGTCCACGAGCGGGGGAGGATTCGGGCTCCGGGACCCAGTCTCCGGCCCCCAGTCTCCGGCCGTGCACGGTTAACCCGCTAGGATATGATTTCGAGACACCAGGTTAAGTAACCAAGGACGAGCTCCCAAGGTGTGATGGCAATTCCATCGATAGACACTCTTAAAGGAGTAAGTACAGAGACAAAATTCTCTTGGCACAGTTAGCAGTCTATTTGCAAATAGAGAGACGCGTCAAACGCTTACAGGATAATCATCTGAGGAGTCTCTAAATTAATACATGACAATCATCAGTACTTATAGAAGAAAAAGGGGTGTGGTTAGATGCTGCCCAGCTGTCCCATGTCAATAAAACTCATTCCCTTTGTTCTATCACTACCTAAGTTTTAACCAAGGGGCAGGCTGTCCTCCCCCACATGGGTAACCTCATGAACTCTAAAGAGGTTTTATATCAACTGGACAAACAATAGATAGACTCTGATGGGTTATACAGATAGGCAGATTTATGAGTAACCCTATAATCTGCTGATACCCTTCAATGATGCCCCCTAGGCAAATACCAGATCCCCCTCTCCTACATTCCTAAGGAGCAAAGGACTGACACCCTTCTTGGGTTGAGCAGATAAACAGATGGTCAGAGTACCTAGTGATGCTCTGATATAATACAGACATGTGTGTCACAATCAAAGTAAAGAGTTACGTACCAGGCAATATAAAACACATTTCTCAAATGTACCTTAATTCAAAAATTTCCACAACACTTGCTACCGCTCTGCACCTGTGTCCTGCCTCCTTGACCATGACAGAATGATCCACGACCCAGGGACGCAGCATAGATGGAGGGTAGGGGAACTCCTCCTGGGTCGTTCCCGGTCTTGCGGTTGGGATCTGGTGCCTTGGGGGGGCACCGTCAGGTCCTTGCTATGGGGATGCCCCTAGCCATCTCTGCGCAGGTCCAGGGGCCATAGTCAGGACCTGTCAGAAGAGATGCATCTAAGCATCTCTGTGCTGCCACATTTTGTTTTCCCCAATTAAAGACAGCTGTACATAGTTGCCTCTAATGTGGGACCCTATATTAGTTGAGTATGTCCACACCACCGTGTGGATCGTTGTTATGCCTTTTGAGCATTTTGTTGCTGTTATGCCTCTCCTTTGTTTTTTAGTTTTTGCCAGCCTAAATTAAAAGTGAATGTCTTTCTACCACTCGGTGCCTGTGTCCTGCCTCCCAATGTGACAAAAAGGGTCCATCAGAGGCTATGTTGGGGAGTCAGTCCATTCTGTGTATAAATGACATGACATAAACCTCAGTAGCTACCATAAAATTTTATAGTTATAAAAGTATAGTAATAAAAGTAGCTTCATGGATTAGATTATTCACAGTATTGGTTATCTGTATGTGTTTTTTGTGTGTGACAGAATGAAACATTACTGTTTAGATTGTATGCTTTTATAGATTTATTTATGATATTCACTCTAGACACGGCGGTGCATTGTGGGATTGTTGACGTGCTCTACGCTGCTTGCTGTTACTTACCTGGCTACCTGCCAAACTTTTTCAAATTTACTCTATGCAAACTAATTGGTTAAATTCTACTTTAAGAGTTTACCAATGCAATATTTTTATCTGTTGACCTTTTTACCCAACTTTTCTACACCGGGACTCTATTTGGACATAATTAACGGAACTACTCACCCCTGAACACCCGAAAGTAAGTACCGTTACTATGCCTTATCACTGTAATTGTTGTAGCTACAACACGGAGAACTATCGTCTTTAGGTAAAGATAGCAGAGTTAGAGGCTCGGCTTCAGACGCAAATGTCAGGCAAGAATTATGTTAGTGTAGAAATGGAAAAGACTGCGTCTGTGCCACCAGAAAGAAACGACAGTGTTGTTAGCCCCCCGGCACAGCTCCTGCAGCCGGGCAAGGACTTTCTCTTGGTCACTGGGAAGAAATGCCGTCGACCAGTTAAACCTGGGTCGCTGCTAGAGCCGACTGAGATTTTCAACAGGTTTTCCCCACTGGAGTCGGAGTCAAGGCCCGAGCCGTCTTCGGAGGGGAATGATCGTCAGGCATTTTCTACCAGTGAAAACTTTAGTCATCGGCAATTCCATTACCCGCAGTATTAGACTAAAGAATCAGCCGGCGATCGTACACTGTTTACCGGGGGGCAGAGCCACCGACGTAGCCGCAAATCTGGGGTTGGCACAAGCGAAGTCTAAAACTGGCAAGTATAGAGAGTACAGAGATATTGTTTGTAGATAACTGTCTCTCTTTTTGGGACTCTCCCAGAAATAGGGCCAGGCCTGATCTGCTGAAGAGCGACGGACTCCATCCTAGCTGGAGTGGCGCTCTTCTTTTATCTAGGAACATTGACAGGAGTCTCACTCCTATAGCCTGACCATGAAATAGGGTGCAGGTCAGGCCGCAGGCTGTTAGCCAGCCTGCTAGCATAGTGGAGTCTGTCGATAGCATAGCCAGAGTAGTCAGTACAGTTTTACCTATTGCCACTGTGACTCGTTCCAGGCTGAGAAAAGTTAAACGAGGTAGTGTTAATAACAGCAACCTCATTAAGATAAAGCCTTCCTCCACCTCGGTCACAAATAAAAATGACTGTATCACCTCGCATCTCAAAATGGGACTCCTAAATGTTAGATCCCTTGCTCCAAAGGCAGTTGCCGTAAATGAATTAATCTCTGATCATAAACTAGATGTTATTGGCTTGTGTGAAACGTGGCTAAAGCCTGATGAATTCACTGCCCTAAATGAGGCCTCTCCTCCTGGCTATACTAGTGATCATATCCCCCGTGCATCCCGAAAAGGAGGGGGTGTTGCTAATATTTATGACAGTAAATATAAATTTACTCTCAAACACATCA